>CM044002.1:88978786-89033786 GCA_024085815.1 Flaveria linearis
AGGACCCTGAGAGCACGAGTGCCGGCACTGGGGACCGTCCTGTTAGAGGACTTCTTACAGCTCGTTGGAGAGCGGGACCGTTTTTTTGAGATTATCGGCGAGGACGGCCCGTGGGAGCAGCTGTTCCGGATGAGCGATGATGCCCATCGAGAGCTGACCGTGGAGTTCTACTGCACCATCACATTCCGTCCACGTGAGCAGGGACTTGCGGAGCTGGACGAGGACGACATAGCGGACGGTCATGCGCCAGCGGAGGTTGCTTTCCGGTTGTTCGGGCACCTCCATCGCATGTCACTTAGGCGGTTCGCTATCGTCAGCGGCCTCTACATGGAGGTGGAGGTCGGACAGCCGATGTACTCCACGGCCTTGATCCGCGGGGCCGACGACTCCAATCAGGTCCGGTGGCCTGCCATTGGCGACGGACCGTACGTTGGTGATACGAGGTCATCTCATATACGAGACCCTCTGTATAGATACATTCACCGACTCATCGCCACGTCCGTCGCTGGTCATGGGGCGGGGACCGACAGGGTCAACGCAGCCGACCTTTTTTTTCTTCGGTGTGTACTCACACACCGACACTGCCACCTCGCGCATGCCCTTGCTGATTATTTTGCCAGTTATTATCATCGGCAGTCTCGAGGGGCGTTAGTGGGCGGGAACATCGTTTCCCGGATCGCTCGGGGCTTGGGGTACGCGCACGCCATGTCCCAGATCCCGCTACCTCTGACTCCTGTGCGCGTGGCCGCCCGGACCACCGCCACTGGGATGAGGATCGTTCAGAGGTTCCCCGACGGCACGTGGCACCTGCTCAGTAGATACCATGAGCTCGTGCCAAGGGTGACCGAGCCGTTGGTGGACCCCCCGAGCTAGCGGGGGCTGAGGTCCACCTTCAGGATGCCCACGAGCCCCTTGGCGGCGGGGAGGATCAGCCCATTCCCCCGCCGCACGACCAGGACCCGCCCCAGCATCCTCAGCGCGTGTACCATGCCATGCGATTGCCTGCTCATGTTCTTGATATGCTTCAGGACACACGAGACAGGGTCACGAGGCTGGAGGATATGACCAGGAGGCTGGAGGATACGACCACGAGGCTGCATGATATGATGGACTGGGTCGTCCAGCACATGGTCACGGACTATGACGCCTCGGGTACGCCGTTGTTGTCACAGCCACCGAGGCGGATAGACCATGATGGTGCTGGCCCTTCTGGCACGGGCTGGTCTAGTGAGGGCAGCAATCCGGGGATGATGGATTAGATAGGTATTTTGTTTGTATTTTATTTCTTTTTGTATGTAAAAACTCGTTGTATATATATATATATGTGCAGTTTCAGTTATGATGACTTGTATATTTGGTTGTGTTTGTTTGGTTGTGTTTCTTTGTTTGTTTGTTTTATATTTGTAATGTTGATAATGTTAATTGTATATGTTTGATAACAACTGATTTTTACGATTAGGTTAACCATGTGATAAAATAACAACCAACTTGTTAAATAAATAATTAAACACAAAAATTACTTGTAATATGATAAATTAATAATAAACACAAAACACAAACTCGTATGTTACGATTAGATTAACCGTTTGATAAAATAAAAATAAAAACAAAATTTAAAAAATTTAAAAAATATGTACAAAATGTCACGGTTTGGCCAAACTGTGACATAAAAATAAAAAAAACAAACTCGTATGTAACGATTAGATTAACCGTTTGATAAAATAAAAATAAAAACAAAATTAAAAAAATTTAAAAAATATGTACAAAATGTCACGGTTTGGCCAAACCATGACATATACACCTCCAAAACCCTAACTGTCACCCCATTAATTACACACCCAATAATTGCAATGATCCCGAGAACCTAACGTCAAGGTTAGGCCTCACCGTGACCGCAAGGTCCCACACCCGACCTAAAGGTCACGGTTAGCCCTAACCGTGACCGTTGAGGTGGTATCCCTCAAAAAGGAGCGGTGTGTGCAGAATTCCCCTTTATATATGACTATTCAATACTTACCCTACGTAAGTCATCATTGTACCATATTTTCATAACTATCACTGCACACAAATGGCATCCCCCTTTTGTTTTTACTTTTTAGCTCTTGGAAGTAGTGATCGAAGAGTGTGCAATGAAGAATGGATGATATGGTTTTAGGGTTCTAGCTAGGTGAAACCGTACAGTTATTATTAATGGAAAATCAAGGATTTAAAATAAGAAAGTTTGAAAATTATTTCTGATGAAAATGCCTATTTTTGTCACACCCTCAATTTCCACAAACGGGTGTGACATACCAGGATCTCAGACACGGTCATATCAAACGACACTATATGAGTTTAGAAATAAACATTTGACTTAAATCAGAGTAACATAAAAGAAATGAATAACAGTGCGGAAGCGAATAAACGAAATATAAACAAAGCTGAAAGTCTGAAATGCTAAGTCAAAACAATGTCTAATGCAAAGTAAATGGATCTGATGAATGCATGTCCTGAGTGCGTTCCTTAATCGTGCATCATGAGATTAAGCGTTCCTGTTACCTGAGAAAACATGCTAAAGTGTGTCAACATAAAGTTGGTGAGTTCACAGGTTTTATCACTATCAAAAATGTTTGTAACTGTTCGAATGTTTGTAACTGTTTGAATGTTTGTAACTGTTCGAATGCTTGTAACTGTTCAAATGGTATAGTAATTAAAGCATATCGATAGGTAGCTAGCCTATAATCAAGTTACTTAGCGTTTCGAACCGAGGCTGACTGTTTGTATGTTCGTATGTTTGTTGCCTTCCCGTCATGTCTCACCAGACAGTGACAAATGTTAGGTCAATAATGCACCCGTTTGACCTCCAATCAAGCTAGCGTGACTAGCCCGGGCGGGGTTTGTCAGACCCAGTAGTACTACTCAGAATTACCTCGCTACACATTACTAACGGTTTGAGAATGTAAGGACTTTCAAGTATGTTTGCACTAAAGTAACAGGCGATATCAATAATACTAAAAACCATTTATAAATGTGATTGCATGTTTTCTCCCCCAAAAAGGAATGAAAGTAAAATAGGGGCCGTGAATACTCACCTTGATTGATGAGATTTAAATTTGAACGGTAATAGATTAGGCACCAACGATGTTCTTACGAGCAACCTACGGGTCGATGTCTCGAATTAGAATAAGAATGATATGAGATATGTGAATGGATTAGGGTTTCTATTGGGATTTGGGGTTTTTATTAATTTATACATATAGATAAGACTTAGTAATGGGATCACTTGTATTTTAATGAATGGATAACGTTTAATGTAATTTGGACCTATAATGATTTATTAATTTATATATATAGATAAGACTTAGTAATGATTTATTAATTTATATATATAGATAAGACTAAGTAATTTTAACGTAATTAAAGTTTTTATAATAACGGATAACGTTTAATGTAAAGTGTAAATAATTTCAATAATTATTTAAAGTAAGAAAATTTTAATTTTAACTAAAGGTAGCGTTTGGACCTATAATGATTTATTAATTTAACCCATAATTTAAAAGAATCCATTTTATAAGAAATAATTAAAATAAATATCTTTGTTATATTGTTTTATAAAGATTTAAATTTAAAGAAAAATTACAGAAAATAAAGTTGATGATTTATAATTAAACAGAGTTTATAAAAATGATTTTTATAATTTTTAGAAATTTTCTGTAATTTTTAAAAGGCTGAAAAGGGCTTAAAAAATAGTTGAGGGTGCCCGGGGTCGAACCCGGGACCTCATGGATTGCAAGTGTGTATGGAACCGGTGGACCAAAGGCATACAGCCGCGATAGATCTCGGTTCCATGTGGTTTTAAACACAAATCAATTGAACACCCCCAAATCAAGAACCCTAGATTCATGGATCGACCAAATTAAACCACCAATCGTTGATCATAACCAAATTAACCATGGGGCTTTTGTTCCCCCTGCTTAATCTAGTATATACATGTATTTTAATTACCTGTATGCTTTCGAATTGATGCTAAACACCACGAAGAACAAGTCGCGGTTTGTCTTGAATCCAAACGATGGACAAACATTGATGAAAATCGAATTAACTTTGTAGATATCTTATAAAGACGATGATAAGTAAAAGCCCTCTATCAATTTCTAATGAGATTGACCAGAAGGTGATGCTCGACTAAGTTGCAGGTCACAATGATGATGATGATCGAATTGATTTGTTTGTGTGTTTTCAGATGCAATTGGAGATGGTAAGCGGTTAGTGATAGTTAGGCGATTGTGTGGGTACGTTTAATTGGATTATTATAGCGTTTAGTGCTTGATAGTTGGCGTGGAATCGGCCGAAAGTGGGGTGGTTGGGTCTGATCTAGATCGCACTCAAAATTTTCAAATTGTAGTGGGGTATAGTTCGAATCTTCCATGTGATATTGTCGGGTATGTTTGATTGAGTTGAAACCGAGTATTTTTGGGCGTTGTGGGTCGCAGGAGATTGGCCGAAATGTGGTGGCCGGAGGGGAAAGAAGGAGGCGACGGGTGGGGGCTGGGATTAAAAGAAAATTACACATTTGGTCCCTGTGGTTTTAGAGTTTATTATTTCATGCTATAAACTTTGACTTTAAGTTTCATTAATTACATAAATACCCCCTGGACTTTTAAATCAAATTTTTATACATGTTTATTTTCTTAATAATTCTTAAAAATTATTAACAGCAAAATTTATTATTATGATGATGTTATTATTATTATTATTATTATTATTATTATTATTATTATTATTATGATTATTGTAATTATTGAAATTAACATCAACGTATTAAACTTAATTGTTTATAAACTTAACTTTTCATAAAAGCCGTGAATAGACCTTAATAGAATTTTTAACAAGGTTAACTTTTATTTAACGAAATTACGAGATGTTACAGTGTCCCCTGCTTTAGGAAATTTCGTCTCGAAATTTTAATCACGAGGAGACTGAAACGAAAAGATGAGGATACTTGGATTTCATTTGGTCCTCACATTCCCAGGTGAACTCTGGGCCACGTTTAGATTCCCATCGGACTTTGACAATAGGGATACAACTATGTTTGAGCGTCTTGACCTCTCGGTCCATAACTTCCACTGGTTTCTCGATGAAACGTAGTTGTTCGTCAACATGTACCTCTTCTAGCGGAACGACGAGAGTCTCGTCTGCAAGGCATTTCCTCAGGTTTGAAACATGGAACACATCATGTACTCCACTGAGTTCTTCAGGTAGGTTCAACTGATAGGCTATGGGGCCAACCCGTTTGACAATCTCAAACGGTCCCACGTACCTAGGGTTTAGTTTTCCACGTTTCCCGAAACGAATCACACCCTTTCAAGGTGACACTTTCAAAAGCACTTTGTCACCTATTTGGAATTCCAATGGTTGGCGGCGTTTATCAGCGTAACTCTTCTGTCGGTCACGTGCTGCTGCCATGCGGTTACGAATTTGCACGATCTTCTCAGTCGTCTCGTGCACAAGTTCAGGACCGGTAAGTTGACTTTCTCCAACTTCCGCCCAGCAAATAGGTGACCGGCACTTACGCCCATATAGTGCCTTAAATGGAGCAGCTTTGATCGACGTGTGATAGCTATTATTGTATGAAAACTCAACTAACGGTAAGTGAGTTTCCCAATTGCTGCCAAAATCAATCACGCAGGCGTGCAACATGTCTTTCAAGGTTTGGATTGTATGCTCATTCTGGCCGTCAGTTTGAGGATGATATGCCGTACTCATGTCTAGCCGCGTTCCCAATGATCGTTGTAAAGATTGCCAGAAGTGTGAAATGAATCGAGCGTCACGATCAGAGATGATGAAAATTGGCACACCGTGCCGAGCGACTATTTCCCTTAGGTAGATACGAGTCAACTTCTCCATTCGGTCAGTCTCCCTAATTGGTAGGAAGTGTGCGGATTTCATCAAACGATCTACAATTACCCAAATGGTATCGCATCGGCTGGGAGTCCGAGGCAGTTTCGTGATAAAGTCCATAGATATCTGCTCCCACTTCCATACTGGAATTTCTGGTTGTTGAAGTAAACCAGATGGTCGTTGATACTCCACCTTAACCTTAGAACAGGCTAGGCATCTGCTTACGTAAGTGGCAACGTCAGCTTTCATGTTTGGCCACCAGTAAAGGACTTTTAGATCGTGATACATCTTGTCTGAACCCGGATGAATAGAGTATCGTGACTTGTGAGCTTCGTCCATTACCAGCTCTCGTAGGTCTCCATACAAAGGAACCCATATTCGGTCCATGAAGTAGCAGATTACTAATCGTTTCCCATGCCGCGTAGTGATTCGGCTTTCAGGTTCTCGTCTTTTAAAGCTTCAAGTTGAGCATTACGTATTTGGTCGGGTAATCCAGTGTGAATGGTGAGTTGTAATGCTCGAACTCGCTTCGGCTTAGGTGTCTCCTTTTGACTTAAGCCGTCGGCTACTACGTTAGCCTTACCCCGATGATATTTGATTGCACAGTCGTAGTCATTCAACAACTCGACCCAACGACGTTGTCTCATGTTCAGCTCCTTCTGTTCAAAGATGTGCTGGAGACTCTTGTGATCGGTGTAAATGGTGCACTTGGTACCGTACAAGTAGTGTCTCCATATCTTGAGTGCAAACACAACGGCTCCCAACTCCAAGTCATGTGTCGTGTAGTTTTTCTCGTGAACTTTCAATTGACGGGAAGCATAAGCAGTCACCTTCTCGCGTTGCATTAGCACACAACCGAGACCCTGAATAGAAGCATCATAATAAACTACAAAATCATCTGTTCCCTCAGGCAGGGATAGAATCGGGGCCGTACAGAGTTTCTGCTTCAGAACCTGAAATGCGGATTCTTGTTTGTCACCCCAATTGTACGTAGTGCCTTTATGAGTTAACACGGTGAGAGGTGGAGCAATCTTTGAAAACCCTTCGATGAATTGTTGATAATAGCCAGCCAACCCAAGAAACTGTCGTACCTCAATCGGAGTCTTAGGTGTAGCCCAGTTCTTGATGGCTTCTATTTTTTCCGAGTCGACATGTATTCCATTCTCATTGACCACATGACCCAAAAATTGGACCTCTCGTATCCAGAAGTCACACTTTGAAAATTTAGCATACAATTGTTCTCGTTTCAGCAGCTCCAGAATCAGTCTAAGGTGCTCCTCATGTTCTTCCTTATTCTTTGAATAAATAAGGATGTCATCGATGAAGACAATAACGAACTTGTCCAAATAGGGTTTGCACACTCGGTTCGTGAGGTCCATGAAAACCGCTGGCGCGTTGGTCAACCCGAATGGCATAACCAAAAACTCGTAGTGGCCATACCTAGTTCTGAACGCAGTCTTTGAAATGTCTTCATCACGAACCCTTAGTTGATGATATCCCGACCTCAGGTCTATCTTGGAATAGAAACTCGACCCTTGAAGCTGATCGAACAAATCATCGATGCGCGGAAGAGGATAACGATTCTTAACCATTACTTTGTTCAATTCCCTATAATCAATACACATACGAAAAGTTCCATCCTTCTTCTTGACAAACAGGACTGGGGCTCCCCACGGTGAGGAGCTAGGTCTGATAAACCCTTTATCCAATAGCTCCTGCAATTGCGTAGACAGCTCTTGCAGTTCTTTTGGAGCTAATCTGTACGGTGCTCTTGCGATAGGTGAGGCTCCCGGTACCAAATCAATCTGGAACTCGACTTGGCGATGCGGTGGGAGACCAGGTAGGTCTTCAGGTAAAACCTCAGGATAATCATGTACGATAGGGATATCTTCAATTTTCTTTTCCTCAGCTTCTTTTTCAGTGACCATAGCAAGGAAAGCTATATGACCCTTGCGTAAGCACTTCTGGGCATTCATGTAGGAGATGATTCCTGAGACTGTACCACTCTTTTCGCCCTGAACTGACAAAATTTCACCACTAGAAAGTGGTACACGAACGATTTTCTCACCACAGATGATCTCAGCTTGATTCTTGGATAACCAGTCCATACCAACAACTACATCGAAGCTACCAAGTGTGACAGGCATTAGATCTATATCTAACTCATGTCCAGATAATCCTAGTTTACATCCCTTAATGATGTGAGTTGCCTCAATTAGTTTCCCGTCAGCTAATTCTACAGTGTATCTGGGTTCCATATCAACTAAGGTTACATATAGAAGCTTAATGGACTTGTTTGAAACAAAACTCTTGTCAGCACCGGTATCAAACAGTATAGAAGCAAAACAACCATTCAGAGGAAATGTACCAGTAACCACATTCTGATCATTCCGTGCCTCACCAGAACCAATCACGAAAGCTCGACCTTTGATGCCATTTCCATTGTTGTTGTTCCCATTATTGCTCCTGTTGCCATTCTTCAGTTGTGTTCAATCCTTCCGGTAATGGCCCTCTTTACCACACTCAAAACAACCTCTAGTTGTTTCGCCCTATTGTGGTTGCTGAGTTTGTTGCCTGGTCATCAGTTCACCCTTACAGTCTTTAGCAGCATGACCCATCTTTCCACACCCCTGACAACGGAATCGATCACACTGGCCATGATGATGAAAATTGCACTTGTTACACTTTGGATACTTGCCAACATAGCCACTCGATCCTTGTCCATCGTTGTTGTTGTTCTGGTTGGTATTGGTGAAGTATCGGGGTGAATCAAATTTCCTGATTTGTTGCTGAGGCTGATTTAAGTTGGAAGTCTTTCCAGACGCACCGTCCCATTTCCGCTTGTTATCAGATGAACTAGTTATAGTTCCAGGTTTAGGCAGAGTACCTTGGGCTACTGCCTAATCGGTAAGTTTGTGAGCCAGACGAATCGCTTGCTGAATGGTGATTGGGTCTGCAGCTATGAAACTGGCTTGAATTTGAGGAGCTAACCCTTCAATATACCTTTCTATCCTCTTTTAGGCCGGGGTCACCATTTGAGGACATAAGGTAGCCAACTCGTGTGAACGGGTTGTATACTCCTCTATTTCAGATCCAACCATTTTTAGGTTCCAAAACTCTGTTTCTAGTTTCTAGATTTCATTTCTAGGACAGTACTCTTCCTTTAATAGTGTCTTGAAGTCTTCCCAAGGTAAGTTGTTAGCAGCTTCCAATCCTAGAGTCTGAACTTAGGAATTCCACCAGGTTAGAGCAAGCCCTTCCAAAGTGCCAGACGCATACTTGACACGGTTTTTCGTCGGACAGTTACACATTGCAAAGACAGATTCCAGCTTCTCAATCTAACGGAGGAGGGTAACAACACCCTCAGAACCTTTAAAGGAATGGGGCTTGCAGTCCATGAACATTTTGAAAGTGCAGACTGCTTGACCTCCTTGATTTTGGTTCTGGTTGGTATTGTTGTTTTGATTTTGGTTCCTGGTCTATTCGTATGCCGCGAGCGCTTCAGCAACACGCTCATTTATGATGGCATCAAGCTCAGCTTGCGTCAGGTTAATGTTTCCTCGTCCACTTGGACGTCCAGGTCTTCTTCCAGACGATTCTTCAATTCACAATACACGACAGTCACTATTGAATAATAACTATTGATAAAAATAAATTGTTTCATACTAGTAGGAATGGTGGTTTTGTTTGCATATCGATAGTGAGGTTTTATGAGAACCGAGACCTCATGTCTCCAAGTATAGAAATGAAAATTTGTACTGATTATGACCGTTATCACCCAATAGAGTTACCAGAATTCTCATGCATGACAATTACAATTACATGTGCACCCGTGATTCTAATTTGCTTTGCATGGTCATTCATGGTTCCTTCCACTCGAGATAACGTACCTTGTCAAGTACCGAGTGCTATCTGTTAAGACTAGCGAAGATGATAGGGCATGTTGGAAGTAGAAACAAGTACAATAGAGTTGGAAAAGAAATGTGCGTTGTTCTCCTTGTTCGTTGTCGTTAGGTTTGTCATGTTTGTTAGAAAAGAGTTTCGTGTTCCCAAGTGGTAATGTTATGTTCAAGTTGTCATTGCTTCAACTCCAGGAGTGAAGAAACAAGTGTTGATGTTGGAAGTAAGTGAGCGGGACTCTCCGCCCCTCTGTTAGTCGAGGATGATACAGATGACATAGATAGTGCGGGTAATGTTTGATCGTTTAGTAATGTAATGTTAGCATGCCGGGAGAATGTTCGTACAATAGTTGCAATCATATAAGAGTGTTTATGCAATACTAGTGTTGTGTCTAGGGCTATAGTCTAGATGCAAATGCAATCCTAGTTCTATATAACCTGTGGCTCTGATACCCATCTGTCACACCCTCAATTTCCACAAACGGGGTTTTACCGTTATGCGTGTGACATACCAGGATCTCAGACACGGTCATATCAAACGACACTATATGAGTTTAGAAACAAACATTTGACTTAAATCAGAGTAACATAAAAGAAATGAATAACAGTGCGGAAGCGAATAAACGAAATGTAAACAATGCTGAAAGTCTAAAATGCTAAGTCAAAACAATGTCTAATGCAAAGTAAATGGATCTGATGAATGCATGTCCTGAGTGCGTTCCTTAATCGTGCATCATGAGATTAAGCGTTCCTGTTACCTAAGACAACATGCTAAAGTGTGTCAACATAAAGTTGGTGAGTTCACAGGTTTTATCACAGATAAAAATGTTTGTAACTGTTCGAATGTTTGTAACTGTTCGAATGTTTGTAACTGTTTGAATGTTTGTAACTGTTCAAATGGTATAGTAATTAAAGCATATCGATAGGTAGCTAGCCTATAATCAAGTTACTTAGCGTTTCAAACTGAGGCTGACTGTTTGTATGTTCGTATGTTTGTTGCCTTCCCGTCACGTCTCTCCAGACAGTGACAAATGTTAGGTCAATAATGCACCCATTTGACCTCCAATCAAGCTAGCGCGACTAGCCCGGGCGGGGTTTGTCAGACCCAGTAGTACTACTCAGAATTACCTTGCTACACATTACTAACGGTTCGAGAATGTAAGGACTTTCAAGTATGTTTGCACTAAAGTAACAGGCGATATCAATAATACTAAAAACCATTTATAAAATGTGATTGCATGTTTTCTCCCCCCAAAAAGGAAAGAAAGTAAAATAGGGGCCGTGAATACTCACCTTGATTGATGAGATTTAAATTTGAACGGTAATAGATTAGGCACCAACGATGTTCTTACGAGCAACCTACGGGTCAACGTCTCGAATTAGAATAAGAATGATATGAGATATGGGAATGAATTAGGGTTTCTATTGGGATTTGGGGTTTTTATTAATTTATATATATAGATAAGACTTAGTAATGGGATCACTTGTATTTTAATGAATGGTGTTATATCATTTAAATAATTTTAACGTAATTAAAGTTTTTATAATAACGGATAACGTTTAATGTAAAGTGTAAATAATTTCAATAATTATTTAAAGTAGGAAGATTTTAATTTTAACGTAATTAAAGATTTTAATTTTAACTAAAGATTTTAATTTCAATAGATTAGGCACCAACCCATAATGATTTATTAATTTAACCCTTAATTTAAAAGAATCCATTTTATAAGAAATAATTAAAAGAAATATCTTTCTTATATTGTTTTATAAAGATTTAAATTTAAAGAAAAATTACAGAAAATAAGGTTGATGATTTAAAATTAAACAGAGTTTATAAAAATGATTTTTCTAATTTTTAGGAATTTTCTGTAATTTTTAAAAGGCTGAAAAGGGCTTAAAAAATAGTTGAGGGTGCCCGGGGTCGAACCCGGGACCTCATGGATTGCAAGTGTGTATGGAACCGGTGGACTGTTGGATCTAGATAGTATAGGTCTAGATCATTTTGTATAGGCTTAGAACTTTAATCAAGTCTTGTAATTAATGATTGTAACTGTCAGTATATATATATATATGTGCATTGAATCTATAGGTTAACCCGTATATATGTGTGTTGCTTTGTGATTGTTGACAGGCAAAATCAATATACTTGGTAGGATTCCTGAAATTGACCAAGTGTAAGAAACATCTACGGATGAACATTATTGTTAATCCGTAGATATGTTTCTTACAAGACCACATCACAAGTGAAGATTCCTGCGGATGATCAAGGATTGCATAAAGTGAAGACTTCTACGGAAGACAGAGTTCCTACGGAAGAAAAACACTTCTACGGAAGACCAAGACATCTACGGAAGAGCAAAACTCCTGCGGAAGACAAGTCTCCTGCGGAAGTTCAGAACACTTGTATGATTACATTATCAACAAGTCAAACAAGTCAACCAATCAATATCAAATCCCAAGAGATCCGGTGTTTCCTTAACTGACTCAAACCGTCTATAAATATGAGTCCTAGGTTTCACATCTCGGAGAACACAATCGAGCAATATTACGGCTGTCAAGCATCACATCATCGTACAACACTAGCCGCCATCACATCAACAACAACATTAATTCGATTCACAGAAATCATTGTTCATAGTTATTCATAATTATTCTTTTGTAATCATTACTTGATAATTAATGAAATACTTTTGAATAATTATTGTGTTCGTATTTACTGTGTCCGTGTGTTTGTGTTCTTCGATAATTATTAACACAATTAAACAGCAATTAATGATAATTCCGTAATCATTAATTTGATTTTATTTTAATACTGATAATTCCTGTATTGAGATCCTTGGATTCATAGGTGGTATCAGAGCCAAGTGCTCATTGATTTAGATCAATTGATCTATCAGTATTAAAATTGTTTAATTGTCTTTTAAACAATTAATTTTGCGACTTATTATTCAGCAAGCATTCTCTCATTGCTTGATAGATTTAGATCTATATTCAAATCAATTGAATACTAGATCTGAGTCTGTTATAGATTTGTCTACTTTAACATTCAAGGTTTGATTTAGAACTTTTAATTAAACATGAGTACTTTTGGTGGATCATATCAACCACCGAAGTTGGAAACAAAAGCTGATTTCAAGTCCTGGAAAATCAAGTTCAGGAATCATGTGAACTACACCGATTCTGACTTGTGGGAGTCCATCACTGAAGGTCCTTATATTCCACCCACTCTTGGGCCGGATTATAATGACAAGAATCAGCCAATCAGCATAAAAGACTTGTCACCTGATGATGTCAAAAAGGTTAAAGTCGATACTAAAGCATACAGTTTGCTTAGTATGGCTTTGCCGGAAGAGATATTGATCAGATGTGAGAATTACAAAACAGCAAACTCCTTGTGGAAGATACTTCATACTCTCTGTGAAGGGAGTGATGAGATCAGAAGCATCAGGAAAGACACCCTCAGATCACAATATGAAACCTTTCATCATATTGAGGGTGAATCAATTCCTCAACAACTCCATAGATTCATGCAACTCGTTACTGAGATGAACACCTTGGAGTTGAAGTACACTACTGAGGAACTTAACAAAAAGATGCTCCATACTTTGCCTGAAAGTTGGAAGCAGACTGTGTCCATGTTCAAGAACACCATAGATCTTAAGACAACTGGTCTAGACACACTGGTTGCTAAAGTAGAAGCTCTTAAAATGGATGAACAATCAAGAAACAAGAGTGTGAGAACTCATGTCTCACCTTATCACTTCAAAGAAACCAAAAATGCTGGAAGTGTATTTATCTCAAATAATGATGGTGATAACTCTTGTACTTTGAGTGATGATGAAGAGGAAGTCAGTTTCTATGCCTCTAAACCCTCTAAGAAATCATCTCAAAGTAAGAATCAAAAGGAAAAAAGAAGATCTGCTGAGAAAAGAGAGACAACTACAGCAACTGCAAAATCTTCTCAACAAAACAATCAGTCAGAACCAATCACTGTGATATTGGATTCTGAAGAACAAAAAGCAGCCTTTGCAGCTTTTAGTTCTAGCTTTCAAGCATTCCTGGAAAGCTCACTAACATCAGCAAACATTTGCCAACAAGACTTGGAAGAACTACATCCTGATGTAATGGAAGAGATGGATCTACAATGGCAGATGGCAATGATTGCTTACAGAGCTATGCAATATCTCAGGAGAAACAAGAATCTGGCTGCAGCTAGTAAAACATCAAAGATTGGTATTGACAAGTCCAAGGTCAGATGCTTCAAGTGCAATCTCTATGGACACTTTTCTAGAGAATGCAATCAACAATCACCTCCGGAGATGAGACCCCCTCAGCATCAGCAGCATCAGCAGTATCAGCACCAGCAACCAACCTCTCAAAAATCTCTGCTCAGACAACCACAGCTGACAAATACATCCCCACCAGCCACAAATGAATCAGCAGGACCGAGTAATTCAAAGGAGTCGGGACTGATCATACTTCAAGATGGAACATGTGACTGGAGTATGTATGAGAAGGAAGTCTTGGAAGAGAATCAAGCATTAATGGCTCATATGGAAAACAAAGTTCCTCCAATGGCTAGAGAGGTAAGAGAAAGGTTATGTTCATCATCATGTGTTGAGGAAGTTGAACGTTATAGAGTCCATGCTCAACAGTTGGTTGACAAAGTAAAAGAAACAATGATTTTAAATGAATCCCATTTAAGAGAACATAAATTATATCAAATCAAAATTAGTTCTTTGCAAAAGGATTTAGAAAAATATGTTTCTGAAAATTACAGCCTTAAAGCCCAAGTTGAGCATCTGACCACTTCCTTAACCAAATCCATGGCTGATCATGCATCAACTGAAGTGAAACTTCAGAAGTTTCAACTATCATCTCAGCAATATGAGAAGTTGTTAAACTCTCATATTGAATCAAAAAATAGGTATAGGTTGGGTTATAATGCTGTTGCACCACCTATAAATGATAATTACACAACTCTACCTGAAACAATGACAAACACATTGTCAAACCATTTTGTGCCAAGCACCAAAATGGACATAAAAACAAGTCAAATAGACATTAACAATGAAGCTAAGGTGAGTGAAACTGAATCTTCTGAATCAGAATCACTAAAACATAATGACTCAGATTTTGATTATGATAAATGTGATGACTTGGATGATTCTGATGAACATGACATTGATCAACTGAACATTGGTAAGAATGTTCAAGTTGAAACTGGTCTTCCAAAAGTTCTTAAAGAATCAAAGCTGCAGTATCCTCCAAAGCAACGAAACATGCTGAAGACTATCTGCAAGAGGATTGCTGAACTGAATGAAAGAATTCAAGAACTGAACCTTCACAAAAGTAAGGATGTACCTTTACCCCATTCAGATAAAGGTAAGAAGAAACAAACTTCAACCAAGCATAAGAAAAACTCAAATGTTGAAGATCTGCGGAAGTCAAAATCTGATGAGTCCGTAGAACATCTGCGGAAGGGAAAAACTGCTGAATTTGTAGAACATCTGCGGAAGGAAAAAACTGCTGAATCCGTAGAGAAGCCGCGGAAGAGTAAAGCCGAATCTCCGAATGAGGTCAAAAGGACTGCCAACAAACAACAAAAAGCAGTCAAAGGTAAACAAGTATCAGCTGATGATGCTCCTAGAAAAAGCAAGAAGAAATCAAGTGATCCATCAGGAAAGGAGTTGAAGCCCAACAAGCTGAACAAGAAAAAGTAGTCTGAATCTGAAAACTCAGAAGATAAATATTGCAAATGGTGTGATATGAAGAATCACAATACAGATGAATGCTACTTCAGCAGCTACTGTTCCATATGTAATATGAACAATCACATGACTTCTGATTGCTACTTCAACAAACATTGTGCAATATGTGACAAAAATAATCATTTAACTCAGGAATGTTATTTCAACAAGAAGAACAAGAAAAAGAGCAAAAAGAAGTCACATGATGAATCATCTGAATCAGATTCTCAATCTTCAGAAAGTGACAAAGAATCAAAGCTGAAGAAAGAATAACAAAAATCAAAGCAAAGATCCTCTGCTGCGGATAAGCCTTTGAAGAAGAAAGCACCAATTCAGTCTAAAACACCTCACAAAAAGGTGGATCTGTCAGATAAGAAGACTGAAGTGATTGATGGTTTCTTTGATAATTTTGAAAAAGGAACTCCTGTGCCTCAATCAAAGTTGAAAGATGAAGTAACTTTCAGAAATTCAGAGGCATTCTCAAAGTCAAAATATCAACCAAAACAAGATAAGTTGAAGAAAGAATCAGATGAGTAAGAAGACATCCAAAAATCTGAATCATCTTTAACAGAATCATCCTCACCACCATCAAATCAAAAAGAATCAATTAATACTGAAACTTAAAGATTAATTCATGAAGGAGTAACTATTGTAGACACATCTGGCAAACCCAATACATTTAAAGCTTAGGTTGTCAATTCTAATTGATTTCTTTTTCTGTGCAGGAACAATCATGGAGAGCTGACAACAAGTGATATGTTGACAGTGGTTGTTCCAGACATATGACAGGAAACTGTTCTCTTCTCCATGACTTCAAACATAAACATGCCTCTTATGTGGCATTTGGTGGGGATAAAAAGGGAGGTAAAATATTTGGTGAAGGAATGGTAACAAATGGTGTGTTAACATTTGAAAAAGTGAATTACTATGAAAATTTGCAGTACAATTTACTTAGTGTATCTCAAATTTATGATCAAAATTACACAACACTATTTGATAACACTAATTGTTACATTCTTAAGCCAGGTTTTGCAGTTCCAGCAGACTGGATCCTTCTTAAAGCATCAAGAAAAGGAAACACATATGTTTTGGATATGAACAACACATCGCTCACAAGCCATGAGACATGCCTGCTGTCTAAGTCTTCAGAAGATGAATCACAATTGTGGCATAGAAGGCTTGTTCATTCCAACATGAAAAACAGGAATAAATTGGTGAAAAATGACTTGGTCATTGGATTACCAAAGAAAGAATTTCATTGTTCAAATCATTGTTCTTCATGTTACAAAGGAAAACAACATAGAGTGTCTCGTAAATCCGAATCAATCAATACTAACACTATACCACTCAAATTGCTTCACATGGACCTCTTTGGTCCAACCAATGTGATGAGCATTAGAAAAAGGCAATATTGCTTGGTGATAGTAGATGATTTCACTAGATTCATATGGGTCTTTTCCTTAAAGCAAAAGAGTGAAACATCTGAAACATTAATGGACTTTGTGATCAAGATTGAGAATCAACTTGATTTAAAAGTTAAATTTTTCAGGAGTGATAATGGGACTGAATTTGTTAATGCTGATCTAGATTCTTTTTGCAGGAATAAAGGCATAGCAAGGCAATTCAGTGCACCAAGAACTCCATAACAAAATGGAGTGGCTAAAAGAAGAAATAGAACTCTCATAGAAGCAGCCAGAACAATGCTAGTTGACTCTCAGTTGCCCATCACATTCTGGGCAGAAGCTGTGAATATAGCATGCAATGTTCAAAATAGGACTTTAATTGTCAAAGAACATAATAAAACTTCTTATGAGCTCTTATTTAAAAGGAAACCTTTTATAGGATATCTTAGAGCTTTTGGGTGTCATGTGTCTGTGTTAAATACTAAAGAACAATTGGGAAAATTTTCTGAAAAAGCCTATGATGGTTTCTTTGTTGGATATTCATCCACATCTAAATCATATAGGGTTTACATTCCAGAACATAACATTGTTGAAGAGACTCCTAATGTTTCTTTTGATGAATCCATGTTTACAACAACTGTAAAAGGATCATCTTGGTTATTTGATATAGATGCATTAACAGAATCATTTAACTCTGGATATTTGATCAACGCAGGTTCTGCTGATACATGCTATCCATTTGTTCTTCCAAGTTTGAATGAAGTGCCACTGACAGCTGATCCACCAAGGGCACAACCTTCAACTGCACCACAACAAGAATCAAGTCAGCAGCATGAAGATACTTCCAGAGAAGCAAATCCTTCATCCGGAGCTCATGTAAATACATCCACAGATGCTCCATCATCCGTAAATGTAAATACTGTTTCAACCGCTAATCCTAGGGATGGAGAGGAGGTGTTGAATCAACAGAACTTGCCAGCTGAGCAACATTGTTCATCCGTTGATGGTGCTGTAACACCTACAGAAGAACAAAATGCCTCCGTAGATGTTGCTGTCGTTCCTACGGAAGAAGAAAATGCTTCCGTAGAACTTCCTGCGGAAGAACATACAGCAACTGAAGCTCAAGAACCATTTGATTACTTCATAGGTTCAACATCACAACTGAATCCATCCGCTTAAATGGGTTTCTCAAACTTAGAGTCAACAATCCCAGTTGATGCTATTTCAACAAGCAGAATTCACAAGTCTCATCCATCAGATAATATCATCGAGGACCTGAATACAAGAACTACAATAAGCAAAGGGGGAGTGGCAAACATTTGCTTGTTCACCTGCTTCTTGTCTCAGATAGTTCCTGCAAATATTACAGCTGCTCTAAAGGACAATAGCTGGATTGAGGCTATGCAAGAAGAATAACAACAATTCAGAAAACAAAAGGTGTGGAACCTTGTAGACTTGCCTCAAGGTCAGCATCCAATTGGAACAAGGTGGATTTTCAAAAACAAGTTGGATGACAGGGGTATAATCATGAGAAACAAAGCCAGACTTATTGCTCAAGGAAATACTCAAGAAGAAGGGATAGACTATGATGAAGTTTTTGCTCCAGTTGCAAGAATTGAAGCTATCAGGGTCTTTCTAGCTTATGCTTCATTCAAAAAGTTCACAGTGTATCAAATGGATGTGAAGTGTGCTTTCCTTTATGGGAAAATTGATGAAGAAGTATATGTGGCTCAACCCCCTAGATTTGAGGATCTTGACTATCCACATAGAGTATACAGCTAGACAAAGCTTTGTATGGTCTTCATCAGGCACCAAGGAAATGGTATGTCACATTATCCTCCTTCTTGCTGAAGAATGGCTACAAAAGAGGGACCATTGATCACACACTCTTCCTCAAACAAGAACATCAAGATCTTTTGGTGGTTCAAATATATGTAGATGACATAATATTTGGATCAACCAATAAGAAACTGTGTCAAAGCTTTGAAGAGTTAATGAAATCTGAATTCCAGATGAGCTCCATGGGAGAATTGACATTCTTCCTTAGCTTACAAGTTCATCAGAAAACAGATGGAATTTTCATCAATCAAGAAAAGTACATTCATCAAATTTTGAAGAAGTACAATCTTGCTGATACATCTTCATGCAAGACACCTGCCTCAATAATAGACAAGATTGTGCCTGACCCTGCTGGAAAATCAGTAGATCAGAGATTGTATAGATCAATGATCGGATCCTTAATGTATTTAACTGCCAGTAGGCCTGACATAATGTTTGATGTGTGTGTATGTGCCAGGTATCAATCAGATCCAAAGGAGTCTCATCTGAATGCTGTCAAGAGAATATTCAGATATCTGAAAGGAAAACCAGCTCTAGGACT
Organism: Flaveria linearis; assembly: GCA_024085815.1. NCBI lineage: Eukaryota > Viridiplantae > Streptophyta > Magnoliopsida > Asterales > Asteraceae > Flaveria > Flaveria linearis. Next base: position 88,998,099 of record CM044002.1, read on the forward strand.
GTGGTATCCAAAAGATGGAGATTTCAGTTTTTTCTCATATTCAGATAGTGACTATGGAGGATGCAACAACAACAGAAAATCCACAACTGGTGGATGTCAATTTTTGGGACCAAGGCTTGTTTCATGGCAGTGCAAAACGCAAACTAATGTATCTGTGTCTGCAGCTGAAGCTGAGTACATAGCTGCTTCAGCTGGTTGCTCTCAAGTTCTTTGGTTGCAAAACCAATTACTTGATTATGGTTACAATTTCCTTCAAACACCAATTCATATTGATAATTCAGCGGCTATGTTTATAACTGCTAACCGAGTTCAACATAGTAAAACAAAACATATTGAAATCAGCTATCATTTTCTGAGAGACTGTTCAGAAAAGGGTTTAATCAAGTTAAGCAAAGTGGACACAACAAATCAGCTTGCTGATTTATTCACTAAAGCCTTTGATTCTGTTAGATTTAACTTTCTAATAGAATCTTTGGGGATGATTAACTTAGACTAAATACTCAAAAGCATATGACTGTCCTTATGTAGAGTAATAGTTAGGGATGATTTAATTGTCTGATATAATGTATGTGCATGTCATATGTATGGGAAATGATAGTACACTATGCTTGGCTTTTTTTTAACTACAATTCAAACTGACTTGTAACATTTTGATATGTGAGTAGGTTCATCTTGAGTGGAAACTAAGCTAAGAGCATGCCAAACTAAATGAAACAGGTAACTGTCTGTGGGATCTCCATTTTGAGGATCAGGAAAGTAAGTCATCTCCTGATGTGATCAAATCACTTATAAAAGCACACTATGTAAAATACTTTATAATCTTCTATCTTTGCAAATTCATTTTCCCTCTATTTTGTGTGAACAAAGACCTGGGAATATGATTCAAGAGTGTGATCTTCATTCTCCCTCTGTTTTGTGTAAACAAAGACCTGGGTTAAGTTCACCTCTGTTTTACAAAAGTAAAGACTTGGTGACTATGAAGCTCATATCTCAGCTCTTAATAGAATCACTTGTGATCAACTGTATATCAATTTAAAGAGCTTCAACATCAAAGCATTAATGAGACTATAATATGTCTCAAGATAGAACTTATAACATAATGTACATAGTCAATAAGTGTGAAAAAGTGGTGATTTGCCTCACCTACGGAGGACAAACTTTAATGAGAATTGAATATGGAGCACACAACAGTTACTGATTAACAAACTTCAAAACATGATAAATAGCATGCCTAGTTGATACATTGCTCATGTATGAATTTAGGTGGACCTATATACTTACAATCAGTTGTGCAATAGATCAACACATATTCAAATAATCAACATCAGCAGAAGCCTAGAGTCATAGTATGATCCCCCCATATATATGCATGCTTGTATCATTTAAGTCATTTGTTTAATTTGTCCCCTTAACTGATTTCCTCTCATTTAGACTGTCATATGCCTTTCATGCCTATTTCCAACATAAATTTATGATGAATGCAACAGTTTAACATTAATCACAAATTTAGGAGGAGTAGTTCATGCATGAAAAATCAATAAAAAGCTGCTAATTCACTTTGAAGGAATTAGAACTTGAGCACTAACTTGAATGCAGGATACAGGAAACTTGCTTTCTTGTACTTAATTGCCATGCAAACAAAGTCCATAATGTCCAATATCAACACATGATTCTACTTAGTAGATATCATACATTTAAAGTTTTTAACAAAACTTTAATTTCCGCAGAAGTTTCAGTAATATTTCTCATCCGTAGAAGTAACAGTGAAATTTCTATTTCAGTAGAAGTAACAGTAACAATGTAACTGCATAATCGTAGGATTGGTATACGGATGTGCAACAGGAATTGCATTTGAGCTAAGGCATCCGCAGATGTTAAGACATCCGTAGATGTTAAGGTTCCGCAGATGTTCTGCGGAAGATGTGATACATCCTTAATAAACTTGGTATACGGAAAGGGATCAATGGGAAGTGGGCCCAACATATTTAATAAATGAAATTAATGTGTCCGCTTATAAATAAGATTGATGAGTCTAAGAATTCATTGATCACTTTTTCAGAGCACTTTTCAGTTTTCTAACCTAGAAAAACACACACTTCCCCCCTCATTCAAACTTTCAAAAATCCGTTCCAAACATCATAAACATCATCATTCAGTAATCGATTATCATTGTTGCGAAGGTAAATCATGTTCTAATCTTCAATACGGAACTGGTTAATCCTTGATTGTCATTAAAACGATTCGAATTCATGTGAGTTACACTAATGCTAAATTGATTTTCGTTTCTATTTACAGATGGCAAACAAATTCGCGAAGGAGCACAATGTGTGCGCATTCTTGAATGCTGATGATCCTGCTGCTGAAGGATGTCGAGATATCATCAGATATCTTCGACGGTCCAGGCTCTTCTATGCCTTGACGGCTGATCCTGTGATTCATCAAGCACACATCATCGATTTCTGGAACTCTGCTCGAGTTGAACAAGAAGGAGACAATGAAGTAATTGTTGCTGAGATCCTTACTGAACGATTATGGATCAATGAAAGCATAATCAGAAGATCACTTGAGTTGGGTGATTGAGAAGTAGGGCACCCTGATGTATTCGAGAATGAATACATTGAGAAGGTGTTCAACCTAATGGGGTATGATGGAGATTATGAGAAAGGCGAAATCAAGAAGGGAAGGCTATGCAAGCCCTATCGGTTCATGTGCCACACTTACCTGAAGTGCATCTCTAACAGGAAGGCAGGGCTAGATAGGTTCTCTAGACATATCTCATCAGGAATCATTGGGATCTTTGAGGGTAGAACATACAACTACTCCAAGTACATTCTGAACTGGCCTTGTGATCAAGTGAAACTACAAAGGAGTGACAAGATGTTTATGTTCCCAAGATTTTTGCAACTAATCATCAATGCTGAACTCCCAAGGATTGCAAGGGAAGTGGAAGTGTGTACAAGCCCAACTAGGAAGATCAGTACTAAACAAAATCAGTGGCAAATACCAGGGTGAAGACATGCCCATGTTTGCACATGTTGTGGATGCTCAGGCCGACATACCACAAGAGTTGATTTGGATAGATGAAGAAGCAGAGACATCTACTGAATCTGTACAAGCATCACACTCACCGAGGCAAACTCCCACTCACCAACATCAATCTCCCAGCCAAACTCCCCCTAACCAACCACAATCCCCAGCCAGCATAACCACCCAGCCAATCTCACCCATTCATCACCATGTTTCCCCACAACAAATATCATCATCATCCACCAACAACACCCAGCCTATCTCACCATTGCAACAAGAATCACAATCTTCTTCTCATCCATCCTCACATAACACCCAACCACTCTCTCCAATCCAAATCGAGTCTTCTCTTCATCCACTCCCTGATACACCAAAGCAACCATCTCCTGAAAGTGCAAACACTGAACCTATAGATATAATTGAGTCTCTAAACTCTGTTTACATAGGGGAGATTGAGTTGTTGTCCCAAGCTAGCACTGTTCCTGTGTCACCTACACATTCTGAGGATCAAGCTGTGTCTGATCACACTGCACCTGTGTCACCAATTGAAAATCAGCCACAAGTGAACCTGCAACAGCTTGAACATCAAGAAGAACAAAAGATTGAGGTGGATGTGATTGCCTATCATGAGGATGATTTGAGTGATGATGATATCCCTATCAGTAAAAGCTATTTGGTTGCTGAGTACAACAAGTTGCTACTCAAATCAAACAAGAGAAAACAAAGAATACAAGAGATGAAAGGCATCATTAAAGAAAAGGATGAAGAGTTGATGAAGCAAGAAGCTAGATTGAAAAGGCTTAGAGAGGATGCCAAAAGCAATAATGAAGTAATTAATGCACTTCTTCAAAATAAACAAGAGTTGCAGGTGTCATTGAGGAATGAGAAAAGTACAAAAGCTCAGCTGATCAAGGAGAAAGATGAAGAGATCAATCAATTGAAAATGAAGATTTCTGCTCTGGAATCAAGGAATGCCCCAAGTATTGAACAATCAAAACAATCTGCTGAAGCTCCAAAGAAACTGATTCTGTATTCTCGGAAGAGACAATACTTGGGCGCCATCAAGAAGAAAGTTGAAGATGAAGGTTCTCCTAAAAAGCAAAAGCCCACATCTGCTAAACATATACCTTCAGTAGATTTATCTACTGTGAAGGTATTATCCAGTGATGATGGTGAAAGTGGTCAAGAATGGAATGAGCTGACAAAGATGGAGTCACCAACTGAGCAAAAAGAATCAAAGGCCGATGACCTTCTAAGCACTGAAGATATTCTGGAAGAGAGGCCTGAATCAAGTATGTTTATGACCCTCATCAACCATGGTTTCCCATATGACATGGTTGAGAGGATGAACTTAACTGAAATGAAGAATCTTCTGAAAGAATTTGAGCTTGCAAGATTCATACTCCCAAACTGTGATTATGAAGCTTTCACAGTCTTTCAATCAGTTGAGAAGATCAAGAAAGAGTTAGGCCATTATGACACAGCAAAACTAAGCAAGTACAATATGACCTGCTGGTTACAAGGCCACAACTACAAACCTCATGATCTGAAAGGAAGATCAACTGGTGAACTGCGGAGGATGATGGAGCATGTCATGGCAGTGGAACTTGAAACAGGTGTCAAATTCAGAACTGTAGCTCCACATCCATCCATGACAAACAGAGCAAACAGCCTGCTGATCCAATAACTGTTGAACCTAAGGATCAGCATAAAGAAAAAGGCAAACTGATCAGAGAGCCAAGGGCAGTTATCCCCGAAAAGGTATGGCCTCTAGGAACAACTGTCAGAGAAATAACTGAACAAAAATCCTCTCTGATCGAACTGTATGACCACATCATAACTCCCAGTTCTGCGGAAGAACACATGATTATGGCCTGGAAATATGATCCAGACTGGGATTGTGCAATTATCAAGAGGACATCTGGAAGAATACATTACTTCCATGATGTGGAAGCACTATTGAGTCTTCCTGCACAAGACATCAAAGATTTACAAAGCCTACCCATTTCCAACTATCCAATCCATTCTAGAGGAAGAGACTTCTCTGCAGCTGTGAGTGGAATGAAAACTAGATTTATTTATGATGTGCTCAAACAAGCAAAGAGAAATGATATGGATCACAAAAAGATCAAACAAAGTAAGAAAAGAAGAACAGCTGAAGTCTCATCCCTTGTAGATGATGACGTGTTAAAGAGGGTTGGATGTATGAACAAAAACACAGAGTCCATCAAAAGCTTCAAAAGAAATCAATTTACTTATCCCATCACAGAATGGGGTTATATTGAAAGAACAAAAGAGCTAGTTCTGTTGAGAAATGCTGATGGGAAGAAAGCTGAAAAGATAAGGATTTTAGACCCAGTAGAGATCAAAATGCTTCATCCAAGCTATACATCATATCTCCATGACAAATTCTTCCCAAGGCTACCAGATGAAAAAGCACAAAATGATCTCTGCCTTTATGTGCATATGATTCAAGTAATAGACAAACTGCGTGCAAAGGCATATAAGAGAAGAAAACATGAAGCTGGGCTGCTGAAAGGATCAATAATTGAAGAAGTCTCAGAACTCAGAATATCTGAAGAAGATGAGCTTGAAATTGTGCATAACGATAGTGTAGTGGAAACACTCACTACTAAAGAAGACATTTTGGGCCTGAGCTTTGAGACTCTGAAGAAGATCAGCAAGATGAAGATCAACTACAAGTACGATGATAAGAAGACTGTTGTATCTTACTTCTACAACAAGATGATAGCAAGAGTCAAAGAGCTCGCAGTTTTGAAGGACTGATTACAAGGATCTAAGCCTAAGGGGGAGTATTGTTGGATCTAGATAGTATAGGTCTAGATCATTTTGTATAGGCTTAGAACTTTAATCAAGTCTTGTAATTAATGATTGTAACTGTCAGTATATATATATATATATATATGTGTGTGTGTGTGTGTGTGTGTGTGTGCGCATTGAATCTATAGGTTAACCCATATATATGTGTGTTGCTTTGTGATTGTTGACAGGTAAAATCAATATACTTGGTAGGATTCCTGAAATTGACCAAGTGTAAGAAACATCTACGGATGAACATTATTGTTAATCCGTAGATATGTTTCTTACAAGACCACATCACAAGTGAAGATTCATGCGGATGATCAAGGATTGCATGAAGTGAAGACTTCTACGGAAGACAGAGTTCCTACGGAAGAACAACGCTTCTACGGAAGACCAAGACATCTACGGAAGAGCAAAACTCCTGCGGAAGACAAGGCTCCTGCGGAAGTTCAGAACACTTGTATGATTACAATATCAACAAGTCAAACAAGTCAACCAATCAATATCAAATCCCAAGAGATCTGGTGTTTCCTTAACTGACTCAAACTGTCTATAAATATGAGTCCTAGGTTTCACATCTCCGAGAACAGAACACAATCGAGTAATATTACGGCTGTCAAGCATCACATCATCGTGCAACCCTAGCCGCCGTCACATCAACAACAACATTAATTCGATTCACAGAAATCATTATTCATAGTTATTCATAATTATTCGTTTGTAATCATTACTTGATAATTAATGAAATACTTTTGAATAATTATTGTGTTCGTATTTACTGTGTCCGTGTGTTTGTGTTCTTCGATAATTATTAACACAATTAAACAGCAATTAATGATAATTCCGCAATCATTAATTTGATTTTATTTTAATACTAATAATTCCTGAATTGAGATCCTTGGATTCACATGGACCAAAGGCATACAGCCGTGATAGATCTCGGTTCCATGTGGTTTTAAACACAAATCAATTGAATGCCCCCAAATCAAGAACCCTAGATTCATGGATCGACCAAATTGAACCACCAATCGTCGATCATAACCAAATTAACCATGGGGCTTTTGTTCCCCCTGCTTAATCGAGTATATACATGTATTTTAATTACCTGTATGCTTTCGAATTGATGCTAAACACCACGAAGAACAAGTCGCGGTTTGTCTTGAATCCAAACGATGAACAAACGTTGATGAAAATCGAATTAACTTTGTAGATATCTTATAAAGACGATGATAAGTAAAAGCCCTCTATCAATTTTTAATGAGATTGACCAGAAGGTGATGCTCGACTAAGTTGCAGGTCGCGATGATGATGATGATTGAATTGATTTGTTTGTGTGTTTTCAGATGCAATTGGAGATGGTAAGCGATTAGTGATAGTTAGGCGATTGTGTGGGTACGTTTAATTGGATTATTATAGCGTTTAGTGCTTGATAGTTGGCGTGGAATCGGCCGAAAGTGGGGCGGTTGGGTCTGATCTAGATCGCACTCAAAATTTTCAAATTATAGTGGGGTATAGTTCGAATCTTCCATGTGATATTGTCAGGTATGTTTGATTGAGTTGAAACCGAATATTTTTGGGCGTTGTGGGTTTGCCGGAGAGTGGCCGGAATGTGGTGGCCGGAGGGGAAAGAAGGGGGCGACGGGTGGGGGCTGGGAATTAAAGAAAATTACACATTTGTTCCCTGTGGTTTTAGAGTTTATTATTTCATGCTACAAACTTTGACTTTAAGTTTCATGAATTACATAAATACCCCCTGGACTTTTAAATCAAATTTTTATACATGTTTATTTTTTTAATAATTCTTACAAATTATTAACAGCAAAATTTATTATTATTATGATGTTATTATTATTATTATTATTATTATGATTATTGTAATTATTGAAATTAACATCAACGTATTAAACTTAATTGTTTATAAAATTAACTTTTCATAAAAGTCGTGAATAGACCTTAATAGAATTTTTAACAAGGTTAACTTTCATTTAACGAAATTACGAGATGTTACAATTTTACCCCTTTCTCGTAATTAGTTTTTTTTTCTAATTTTCTGTTAATTACAATTATGACACAATTGATTTTTAGCTCTTGATCAAATGATTTAAAGGTTGTTGTAAGTTCTTACAGTTTTGAAAGAAAAATAAGAGTTTTGGAATAACCACCTCACTATATTATATAATATGTTGTGGTTAAATGTTAATTACAAATCAGCACTTAGTAACTTAATAATTTTAACTTGTTAACAGCACCTAGTCACATTTAATTATAACTAGTCATTTAGGTTTTGATAACATGCTAATTCCCACTAATGGATCATAATAGGTATTTTCATGTGTTAATGAAATGTTTTACCTAATATCTAGTCATAAAAGGTTATTTTGTGGAAGTGTTTAAAATAAGATATCCGAAAATATCAGAATGTTATTAAAACCAAAACTCTAAAAATATCAAATATCCAAAATTTTGATGTCCAAAATAACCTGTTATCTGAAATTTGGATATCCAAAATTTCTGATTTAGATTTAGATGTTTTGGATGTTTAAAAATTTGGTTATCTGAATTTTTGAATGTTTTGAACTTTTATATTTTTACGTTCCCTACTTATTTAGGTGTTAATGACCATTAAATGTTAAATATTCCAGTAATGAGTTTTAAAATACACCACAAATATGAAAAACAGAAAGAAAAAATACATATCTGCCACACGGGTTTCCAAATGCACATTTCATGTGCACTTAAATGAAAGCAAACATGTACACACTACAAGAAACGTCAGTATTAGCGGCGCCGGTATTAGCGGCGACAGCGTCATTAGCAGCGTCATTAGCGGTGACAGTAATAGCGGCGACACCATTAGCGGCGACATGTCGCCGCTATTGCTCTTTAATCCGTTTCCAATTTTGACCAACAGATCTGACCGTTGATCGTGCAACAAATCTAACGGACAGGGATTGATCGTACTTAACCAATAGCGGCGACACTATTAGCGGCGACATGTCGCCGCTATTGGTTAAAAAATATACCCAGGTCGCGACCGATTCCCTCCACACCTCCATTCCCTCCTAATTTTTCCCTCCATCTTCGATCCCTCTCCCTGTGCCCCGACCACCACTTTCCGCCCACCACCCTCCGGCCACCACCCTCCGGCCACCACCCTCCGGCCACCACCCTCCGGCCACCAACCGATCGCGACCCGCGACCCGCAACCCTTCCCTCTTTCTCCTCCTCTTGCCTTCCGAGCACCACCCCTACCGAGCACCAACCTCCGGCCGCGGTCACCGCCCCTTTTCTCCTCCTCTTGCCGCCTGGCACCACCCGATCCACCACTGCAACCGCTGCTGCAACCCAACAGCACCACCACCGCTGCTGCAACCCACCACCACCACTGATTTTAGGTATAAATTTTGATTTTGTATGAATTTTTGATTTAGTTGTGGTAAAATATTATTTAGGTATGAATTTTGATTTAGTTGTGTTATTGGGTGAATTATTTAGGCATAAATTTGGGATTTAGTATGTATTTTTGATTTTAGTTGTGTTGAAACATTATTTAGCTAGAATTTTTGATTTAGTTGTGTTATTTGATGAATTTGTTAAATTATTTGTTAAAAATGTTTATTAATTAGATGTTAGTTTAGGTGTTTTGTTGGTTAAAAATTATTATGTTAATAATGCTTAATAATTAGATTATTTAGGTGTTAATAATGCTTATTAATTAGTTTAGGTGTTAGATTATTTATGTTAATAATGCTTAATAATTAAATTATTATGCTTTGTTGATGAATGTGTTTATGTATTTTGTAGGTTAGAAATAAATGGATTTGGGTATTTTGCTAGTTAGTTGATTAAAAATTAATTGGGTATTTGATATTTGGAAGTTAGTTGATATTTTGTAGGTTAGAGATTATTTTGAAGCAATTACTAAGAAAACCAAAAGAAATGTGATATTAGTTGAACCAATTATTGTATGTTATAAGCTTTTAGGTTTCGTTACTTCATTCTAATCATCACGAGCTTAGAAATACCCGCCCGAAATTGATTTAGTAATTAATTTCGGGTTGTCCCCGTTTTAGGACTGCTTTTTGAATATTTTATCTCATTTAGGATATGAATGTGTATTACATATTGTTTGTTTAAGAAAAATTTGGTCATTTTCTCTTTGCTCCTCGGGTATATATTTCTATATACTTGGGAGCTAAGAGAAAATGCTGCCGAATTTTTCTTAAACAAACAATTATGTAATATATGTTCATATATGAGATAAAGTATTCAAAAAGTGGGTATAGCAGCCTACCCTTTGGAATTCTCAATCTATTGTCCTACTTTTTGTTTGATAAATAATGTATCGGTGGAAAATGATTTATTAGTTGTGTTATTTGATAAATAATGTTGGATATAATGATATAAACTTAACTTAGTTTATTTAGCTTTTTATGTAACTTATGGCTTATGGTTTTCTGATGATTTTTCCCTTCTCTTTATGTATATGATATTTAACTAGCTCAACCGTCAACCGTAACGCGTGTACTACCGTTGCTAAATCGTCTTGTGTTTGAAGCTGCTATTGAGGTATTTTTCTAATTTTTTCTTTTAGAATTTATGCTAATTGTTTGCATATTTTAAATTAGTTGTGTTAATTATTAGGTTTTACTTGTATGAATTATGCTATAATATTAGTAATTTGGTATGAATTGTATGAATTATGCTAATTGTATGAATTATCATGTTAATTATATAAATCTTTTGTACTTTAATTTGGCTAAACAAAATTAGTTAGTTATTATGAAAAACAATTGTAATAATGTATATTATCATTTGACTTTTACAGTAATTCGTTATTGTTTATATTAGTAGGTTTTAGGGTTTTGGTAAGATTCATTCTGATAATCACGAACTTAGTAATTCCTTTTTGTTCATGTTTTGTGGATAATTTTTCATCCACTTAAATCCTAATATATTTTGCAGTTCCATAATCATGCCTATCGATAAAAGTTGGCTTCTTAATCCGAATCGTAGATCACCTGAGTATCAACAAGGACTCAGCTCTTTTATAGATATGTGCGAAAAACTTGTGGACAGTTATGGCCAGATTTGATGTCCATGTATGAAATGTCAGAATACGGTATTATTAGGATGGGTTAAAATGAAATATCATTTAGAAATATGGGGCATGTGCCGGTCGTACAAGGATTGGATCTATCAAGGTGAAAGTTTAATTCCTGAAGTTGTAGTTGAGGAAAACGTTGCGCCAACAAACGAAATGGCTGACGTTATCGAAGACGTTATGGAGGAGAGTAGCGGTCTCCATGAGCAGAGTAGTGGTATCCATGATGATTTTGAGAACTTGTTAGAAGAAGTTCAATCAGAATTGTATCCGGGTTGTGCTAAGTTTTCTTCCCTTGATTTTTTAGCAAAGCTTATGCATATCAAGGTGAAGAATAAATGGACTAATAGCTCATTTGATGAGCTTCTTGAGTTGTTACGATCTTCACATCCTGAGGGTAATAAAATCCCACCTTCTCATTATGTAGCAAAAAGGACATTAAAAAGATTGGTTTAGGATATGAGTCGATACATGTGTGCAAATATGATTGTGCTCTTTTCTGGGGAGAAAACCTTTTGTTAGAAAAATGTCCCGTTTGTAATGAGAGTAGATGGATTGATACAAATACAAAGGGCAAAAAGTTACCTCACAAGGTGTTACGATGGTTTCCTTTAACCCCGAGACTACGACGATTGTATTCTTCAAGGCACACGGCAAAAGATATGATTTGGCATAGTACCGGACGATCAGAAGAGGGTACGATGCGACATCCTGTTGATGGTACCTCATGGAAAGATTTTGACATAAAGTACCCGACCTTCTCAAGGGAACCGCGAAACGTTCGCCTAGGGCTTGCAGCCGACGGTTTTAATCCATTTGGTAACATGAGTTCGGCTCATAGCACGTGGCCGGTTGTACTCACCACATACAATTTGCCTCCATGGTTATGCATGAAAGAGTCATCATTTATGTTGTCATTGTTGATTCCTGGTCCTAAATCACCGGGGAAAGACATGGATGTGTTTCTTAGGCCGTTGGTGGATGAGCTTAAGCAGTTGTGGGTGTCAGGCGTACGTACTAAAGACGTGGCGACAAACACGTTCTTTACAATGAAAGCGGCGTTGTTATGGACTATAAACGACTTTCCAGCTCGTAGTAGTTTATCTGGTTGGAGCGGGCAGGGTTACAAAGCATGCCTGACTTGTAACGAAGACACTCCTTCTATGCGTGTTACAAATAAAGTTGTATATGTTAGTCATCGGCGATTCTTAGATGCTAACCATGAGTGGAGAACAAGTTTAGAATTTAACGGAGAACCCGAGATCAGAGCCCCTCCGAAACAGTTTAATGATACAGACATAGAAGCTCAAATTAGTCGTCTACGCCATCGTTTGCCGGGTAAACATCCCGATTTTGGAGGTGTAAAATCAAAGCGGGAAGAGTTTGAGTTGAACTGGTCGAAACGAAGCATATTTTTTGAACTTGAGTATTGGTCTTCTCTGCAGCTAAAACATAACCTAGATGTGATGCATATCGAAAAAAATGTGTGTGACAGTTTGTTGGGTACTCTTCTAATGAATGAAAAGAGCAAAGATACGCCAAATGCACGCGTTGACCTGAAAAATCTAAATATTCGAAGTAGGCAGTGGTTGGAGAAAAAGAATGGCAAGTGGTATAGTCCACACCCAAAATACTCATTGAAGATCAGTGATCGAAAGTTATTTTGTGAGTTTATAAAGGATGTTAAATTGCCTGATGGGTTCGGATCTAATATCAGGAAGAGAGTGGTAGATAACAATACTAATATTACTGGGTTGAAATCTCATGACTGTCATATTCTCATGCAGCGTTTAATACCGATTGGGGTTAGATGCTTTTTGACCAAAGATACTTATACACCAATAGTTGATCTTTGTACGTTTTTTAAGCAACTCTGCTCACGAACACTATTGGTCGAGGATATGAAGAAAGCTAAGGATGCCATTCTTATAATATTGTGCAAGTTAGAGTTGATCTATCCTCCGGCGTTTTTTGACATTATGGTTCATTTAGTTTTGCATTTACCTGATGAAGCGATTCGTGGTGGTCCTGTATGTATGAGATGGATGTATCCGTTTGAAAGATATATGAAAAAACTAAAAAATTATGTCAGAAACAAAGCAAGGCCGGAAGGTTGTATAGCTGAAGGTTATGTTGCTGAAGAAGCTCTATCATTTTGTTCGAGATACCTTCGAGATGTTGAGACTCAGTTTAATCGCCCTGACAGAAACGAGGATGTCATTATCCAAAAAAGAAACGTGTATGCATTTGAGTCTAAATGTCGTCCGGCTAGTGCAACAAAGATGAAATACCTTTCTCCAAGTGAAAAGCTTAAGTTAGAATGGTTTGTGCTCGATAGCTGTCAAGAAGTCAGAGATTATATGAAGTAAAGTTTCCTATCTTTAACTTTGCATCATTAATTAAATATATTTCATTGCCATTTATTGTATATTTTTATCAATATTGTAGTGAATTTAAATCTGTATGTCCACATGAGGATATTAAAATCAAATTTCCATCATGGTTCCTCAAGAAGGTAATCTATATCTAACACGTGTTACTATATATTTGTTAGGTATTCCATATATAACACGTGTTAGTCAATATTTTATTAGGTTTATTCGATGAAAATACAAAATTCTCCAAAATTTCATTCAGAGTTGTATGCTCTTTCAATGGGTGCGGATGTAAATGCCTATACTTACACTGCTTGCATAGTCAACGGTGTTAGGTTTATGGTAGTTGATCGTGACGCGCAACGCACAACGCAAAACTCCGGTGTTTTAGTGGAGGGAGAGAATGGTGAGAAATATTATGGGCAACTTGAGAAGATTATTGAATTACATTATGCAAATGGGTATTCAACTGTCCTATTTCGTTGCAAATGGTTTGATACTCGAAGGGGCGTTTCATACGACAATAATATCATTAGTATCAACACAGAACGCGAATGGGACAAAGACGATCAACTCATATTTGCCTCTCAAGCTAAACAAGTGTTCTACATCCGAGAACCTTCTCGAAGAAATCAAAACAATAATCACCGGTGGGTCGTCGAGAATGTTAATCATCGAAAAATTTGGGATCGCCCTACAATCAATGATGGTGTCATGGAGAACATTCAAAATGTTGACAATGACTTGACAGAAGATCTTGACGTTGTTCACAACCACTCTTCATCTAATAGCATACTTTTCATTGACTTCACACAATACTTTCATAACATACCTACTCATGTCACCGAAGACGAGACTCCAAGTGAAGTTAATCCGCCAACTGTTACCGCTGAAGAGGTGTTTGAAGACGAGGATGATTATGATGAGGACGATTCTGATTATAACACCGAAGAGTCTGACGAAGATACTGAAGTATATGAGGGTGACTCTGATTGAAACATTTGTTAGGATTTGTATATGTATTTATTTATTTAAACCTTTGTTTGTATTTCATGTTGTACTACAAAACTTTCTTCTTATTTTAACATTGTGTTCTAAATCTTATATTTCAAGACATGATTTCATTATGGATTGTTTTCGCATACCTTATGGCTGATGTGATGAGTCACGGAGGTGATGGCGCGGGGGATCCACCACTTCCTCCATTTGACACTCATGGAAGTCACGCATTAGACGGTAATGGTTATTATAATTAATTTATATACTATGATGCAATCAATGATTTTTTAATCTGATTACAGGCACGCCTTCTCGTAAAACAAGAGGCAAGGCGAAAAATAAGAAATTGCAGCAAGAGCTAGCTAAAAAGGGAGGACCTTTATCTCTACCCTTTGATAGAGCTGCCACGTATACCCCCGTTGGCGAACTTAATGATATGTTTGTTCGCGAGGTGGGGATATAAATGGAAGCTAATTTACCTTTTAATGTTCGTTCGTATGAAAATCTTTCCGATGCTCAGAAGAATGCTTTGGAAGAGCATATGGCGGTAAAATTTTATAAGTTATATGTTTGTTATTCATTTTTACATAAATAACTTTTATTTTGTTGAACTTAAATGTAGCGACGCTTTGACTTTGATGAGATATTGCGAGATCGTGAGCGCGCACAGATAGAGGGTGGAATCCGTGCGGTGTTTCTCAAACGATTTAGAGATCGAAAAAATGTGGCAAAAAAACATTTTGATCGGGTTGGAGGCTACGATAATGTAGAACAAGCAAGGGTCAATCCTCCAACAGGAATGAATCATGATAATTGGAACAAAACCGTTGACTATTTTATGAGTGACGCATATAGGAATGTGTCAAGTTCAAACAAATCAAATCGTCAACAACAAATATATACAAACCGTGGGGGGACTGCTTCATATAGTAGTTATTGTTATAAGCAGGTAATGATTTAAATTTATATATTTGTGTATTATATATTAGTATTTTTTAATATATAATATACTTTTTAAAAACAGAATAAAAGCAGACTTGAGACGTTTCATGATGCTCATACTGGTAAAGATGGGACATTTGATAGCGAGGTAGCAGAGCAACAATATGTAAGTATTTCTTAAAAGTATAATTTTTAAATATATATTTATGTATGTATAAATATGTTGATATATTTTTGTTAATTAATACAGAACCAATTAAAGGAAAGGTTTGATGAGCTAAGTCAAACCCAAAATCAAGAAAGTGGATCATCAACGCTGAATGAAGTCGATATCTTTGAGTCGGTGTTGGGACAACGGCGTGGACATATTCGGGGGATTGGGCGTAAACCATTTTCATCTGCAGGGACGAGTTCTTTTGTTCATGATCATGAACAAACTCCTCAGTCGTTTACACAGGTAAGTGCATCATAGTTGGATGTGTTAACTTCATCATAGTTCACTTAGGTTTATTATGACTTTTTATCCCTAAAATAGACTTTAATTATCTAAGTTTAGCTTAAACGGGTCAAAATGGGTGAAAACAACATGATTTGAGTTAAAACGGGTCAAAATGAATTAAACTTGGATGTGTTAAGTTCATCATAGTTCACTTAGGTTTATTATGACTTTTTATCGCTAAAATAGACTTTAATTATCTAAGTTTAGCTTAAACGGGATAAAATGGGTGAAAGCGACATGATTTTGTGTTTAAATGGGTGAAAATGACTTAAAGTTGGATGTGTTTAGTTAATCATAGTTCCCTTAGGTTTATTATGACTTTTTATCCCTAAAATAGACTTTAATTATCTACGTTTAGCTAAAACGGGTCAAAATGGGTGAAAACAACATGATTTGAGTTAAAACGGGTCAAAATAAGTTAAACTTGGATGTGTTAAGTTCATCATAGTTCATTTTGGTTTATTATGACTTTTTATTGCTAAAATAGACTTTAATTATCTAAGTTTAGCTTAAACGGGTCAAAATGGGTGAAAACAACATGATTTGAGTTAAAACGGGTCAAAATGAGTTAAACTTGGATGTGTTAATTTCATCATAGTTCATTTTGGTTTTTTATGACTTTTTATTGCTAAAATAGACTTTAATTATCTAAGTTTAGCTTAAACGGGTCAAAATAGGTGAAAACAACATGATTTGAGTTAAAACGGGTCAAAATGAGTTAAACTTGGATGTGTTAATTTCATCATAGTTCATTTTGGTTTTTTATGACTTTTTATTGCTAAAATAGACTTTAATTATCTAAGTTTAGCTTAAACGGTTCAAAATGGGTGAAAACAATATTATTTGAGTTAAAACGGGACGAAATGAGTTAAACTTGGATGTGTTAAGTTCATCATAGTTGTTTTAGGTTATTATGACTTGGATGTGTTAAGTTCATCATTAGTGTGTTTGTTTAACATGATTAATTGACACTTCATATACTTAGCCAAGATATAAATGTATATTTTGTTTTTGTAGGAGCAAATTTCGAGTCTATTTCAAAACGCGCAATTTATGTCACAAATGACGCAATTAATTGCTTCGCAAAAGGCTCCAAATCAAGTCGAAGAAGAGGATTCAGACGAGGGGGATGAATAGCATAGTTTATGATTGTATGACATTGCGTAATCTAGATTTTAAGCTTTTAAACATGACTTAATTATCTATGTATGATTGTGTAGTGTAATCTAGATTGTAGTTTATGTATAATTTTATGATATTGTGTAGTGTAATCTAGATTTGATAAACCTAGGTTTATTTTGGCTGAAAAACAGGATTTTCAAAAAAAAAAAAATTAAAAAATGACCATTAGCGGCGACATATGTCGCCGCTAATAGTCACAAAATACCATTAGCTGACGACTATTATTAGCGGCGATTTTGTGATTTTTAGCGGCGACACTTTTAGCGGCGACTTATTAGCGGCGATTTATTAGCGGCGATTTTTTGGTCAATAGCGACGAACTTTTAGCGGCGACTTATTAGCGGCGACTAGTCGTCGCTAATAGTAATAGCGGCGACAAATGGGGGTATTAGCAGCGACATATGTCGCCGCTAATGGTCTTCTTCCTTGTAGTGTGTACATATGTGGCAAATTTTAGTTACGTCTCCACTGTTCCAACATAAAGTGACATGTGAAGGAAGAGAAATCTCGTGTCTTTTGCTAAAAACATCCTCGTTACTAATAATCTAAGCCACCAGTTTCAGCATAAATTAATGGGCATGTGAAATTAAATTTGCATTTCATAAAATATACGTAGACGTATAAAAGTCTCACCATAGATGAGATTATAACCAATATAGAGGTTTTCACTGACTCATATGAGGTTGCCACCAACATAGATGAAGAATTCATGACCACAAGTACAAACTAACCTTCGTTCAGAAACTTCTTTTGAATACATATGATTAATATTAAATTTTTATGCCATAACTTCTAACAAACATGTTGCAAACATATCACTCACATATATATGAAGCAAGTATTCAACATCACATTTGACACGATATACTTATATAGTCATCGGTTCCAACAAACACAAAGACGAAAAACACAAGGTACTTATAGTGAACATTTCATACGAGCTAGGACTTGTGTTGTTTTATGTATTGCCAACGAACAATTAAAAAACATAAGGAAAGCACTGATCTTGTAACGTTCAAAAACTCTAGAAATAAATATTATGCAAAATATTATTTTCACGGCTACCAACGGATTATTAACAGAACTTCGATGTAAAAATCAATGACTAACACAAACAAAGTTCCCTCGTAATCTCCGAGGCAATTATCAAAATGTTTTAGAACTAGATTTTATTTCTCTTGAGGAATTTGCCTATCTGTTGGTAATATGTCACATATACGTAGAGTTTGTTGACAGATATCATAAACTGTATATTTTGTTTCTTTTTTTTTTTTTTTTTGAGATATTCTCATACCCTCGATAATCTATTAATTATTACTGATAAATTAACGACATATATTCATGAAACTTTTTTTTTTACTTTTGTTTGTATTGTCCGATTCACCAATGATCATTATCTAGTCTAAGTCGTTGTTGATGTTTCGATGGTGTTAAATGACTTTCTAGTAGTGCTAAATTATGATGTCTTAAGATTACATTACATTAATTCAATACTTACATTGCTTCGACGGTTAACCAGCCCGCCTATTGCTAGCAAAAGAATAAACAATGTTTTCAGAACCGGATCGGACGTCGAACCGGACGCCTTACTGGTTTGGTGGTCCGACCGGTCGGATCGGTTGGACCGGATTTAACTATATTTATATATGTAATTAAATATAAGTAATTTATATATGTTTTATATATGTATTTTATAATTATATATAAAATTTAACTATATTTGTATATCCAACATAATAATTTATAGTTTAACATCCTGTTTTTACCCATTAAAATAAAAATAAATAAAAATAAAATAAAATAAAAACCAAAACCGGTCCGAACCGATCCGACCAGTGGTTCGGGAAGAACCGGCCGGTTCGACCGCCCAGAAACGATCCGTATCAGACCGGACCGATCCCCGGTCGAACCGTTCGGACCGGCAGGTCCGATCCGGTCTCCAAAACATTGAGAATAAAGCAAAATACAATCCACTGAGTGGTTTTTGATTTAACCGGTAGCACCAATTCAATCCAGCTTTTAAAAGCTAGTTGATATCCTCCAATAGTACGTTAAAGTTCATAAGATGCATGAGAAATGTGTGTGTCATGTTGAGATCTCTTCACAACCGGCGAAAATACGAATGATTGTAGGACCTAGGGTTTTCATGTGGAGATCCCAAGGAGGTGGTGCCTAACATGGGACACTAACAATAGTATGTACGGAACTAAGGATGTGGGTCCACTTCGTGTTGGTGTAAGTTGTGAACAATTGAATGAGATTTTGTCAAATCAAGATATAGGAAGCTAATAGCTTTATTTAGGGAGGAGGAGTCGGTGCTCCGAACTAACTGTAATCTACCAATCACACATTGACATATTACAAATACTTTAAACTATCATGAAACATTTAAAAAACTAAAAATGCAACCCTGAAGTATATTGAAACTTTTATTTTAATATTAAAATAATTTAAAAGAAAATTTAACTTTTATTAAAAAATAAAAATTACAATAATTCAAATAATAAAAAATACAAATACAAATACAAATACACTAAAAAAATCCTAAAAAATATAAAAACTAAAAATCACAAGGTCAATTATATTTATCGGCTATGCAAATGGATCATCGAACGGGAAGTCGGGTAGAGTAAAATTTGGATTTTGGTATGCAAATGGATCAAACACCGGTTGAGGTTGCGGTGAATTCCTTTGTGGTGGTTATCCGTAATGTGGTGGTGATGGTTGTGATATATAAGGTTGCGGTGTATAACCGTTCGTACTCGAACCACCACCTCGGGAACTCGAACCACCACCTCGGGATTTTTTGCTACTAAATTTGACCTTCGGGGATCCATGATAATATTTTATGTGTTGTGTTTATGGAAATATATGTGTGTTTGTGTAGATAATAGTGTGTATGTGTGTGAGTATTTATAGGGTTAAAAAAACATTTTTTTTAAACACAACGGTCAAATTAACGCTTTATAGCCGTTATTCTTCTCGTGCACCACTCGGCAACTACAACCCGACTTACACTACCCACCGGGTACCCGTAAGGGTGGCGGCGGTGTACCCAGCAGGTACCTGCCTACCCGAGCATGTACCCGAGGGTGCCCCCTCCTCCCTTATAACATGTTTTTCTGTTTTATTTATTTGAGATTTAAGATGTAGTCATATTTTTTAGATTTTTATATGTCAACTAGTATTATACTAATGAGAGAGAAATCTCCATGCTTTTTCTTCTCATTACAAGTTGGAATGAATCTTTAATAATTATCTCATTGATATAGGGATGACCACCTCTTTGATTCTTATTAGTTAGGTAGTTTTCACCATTTACAAGTAATAATTGTTTATAAATTTGTACCGTCTTATTGAATTTTTATTGTATATTTGAACACGTGCTCTTTGTTTTTAAAATTTGTATTGTTTTCATCTGATGATAGAAATCTAATTTGCTGTTACAGGGATAGGTTTATCGCCAGTATTATATATAGAACATAGGACAAGCCGATTCCAGGCAGTAGAATGAGGTAAACTAGAGTTCGTTCGAGCTGGTTATAAAATGGCTAAAAAATAGTTCGTAGGCAAAAAGAGTTTCTACTTATAAATAAAGGATCACACCTTGCATGTGTTCAACCTTTTGATCTTGATCATGCTCTTGTACTTCCACTTTTAGTGATGCTTTTTTTTTAATTAAAGATCAGTTAAAGATACATATGTATTGAAGTTTCTAGGCCCTCAAAAGTTTAGGAGCATAATGAGATGGGGTCTTGATTTAAGTTATAGGGCAGGTGACTAAACACACAAAAAAGTAGACGCACGGTCGACGGTGAGTCCGTGGTCGGTATGCAATCGATTGTTGAGCACCAGCTTTAAGTTATTGTATGTTTTTTTTTTTTTACTTTTGGATTGTTATTTTAAAAATGAATGATTGCTTTTAGAGTTTCCTCATTAATAACTCGAGTTTGATACATCAATCAAAGTGTACATTTGACTAATGATCATGTGTAATGGTTAATGATCATGTGTAATGGTTAATGATCATTGTGTAATGGTTAATGTCTATTGAGAGTATTTTTCTTCACATCAGATCCAACTCAATATCGCTCTTCTAGCTAAAAGCATAGGTAACGATTAATGTCTTTTAGTGTGTCTTCAATAATTACCCAATTATGAGATATATGTAACTTTTGAGATTTTTAGGCTTTATGGTGAAAACACATCCCACATATAATGCCCCTATAATGCTCGTGGAGTGGTGTAACGACGTTTTAAGCTGCTATAACACCCACTAATGCCTTGTTATGTTTGATCTTAGAATAAATATAAACATTGTTAGAGTTGAAATGTGTAAACTTAAGTTATTGACCAAAAATCCAAGACTTGTATAGAATTATGATTTTAATTCAAGGTTTACAAGTTAGGTTCTTTATGATTTATAAAGATTCAACAGATTTTTTTAAACTTCATTCATAAACACTTTATGTAGGTATGAATTAAGTTGTCCTATTGACTCATTTATGTTGAATTTAACACAAAATGATGATTAATGAATACATACATCATTCTCAACCTTCACAAAAATCATTATCGTTTTTAATGAAATTGAGTAAATTACACGAATGGTCTCTAATATGTATTCAAATTTCACATTTCGTATCTAAGAATGAAAACTACATGTTTAATACAAAGGCTTAAACAAACGTAAACACCTTTCGTCCCTGACCCAAACGTCCGTTAAAAAACTCCGTTAACTTTTTGAAATTGACCATTTTACCCTTACGTAAAAACAAAAAAGAAAAATAAATAATAACATATATAGTCACACGGTGGACCCACAACAAACCCACCCAATCATTTTCCACCACGTGGAAAGTTAATTATAAAAAAGCCAAGAACCCTCCGATCCCCTTTCTTTTCTTCCCACCGCCGGCGATCAATTGTTAAACTTTCTCCCACATAGTATTGATTGCCTAACCGATAGCTTAACAACCCCCTTAATTAACAACTTCAGTTGTTATCTTACGTAATAATAAGCATCATCTTCTGTAACTATAAGTTGTAAGCTTAATGGATCTAAAATTGCAAAACTTATAAACATTAGTGCGTCACCAAAGCATGGACTTGAAGGCCTTCTCAATAACTATAAAAAAGTTTGGAGAAATAAACAAAATCCATCAACGTGAGATGGTGTAAGGGATGATGGCTTGTGAATTGTGATGGGGAAAAAGATATGAGTACCCTTGAGATAAAAGGGCTTGTGATCTATGATGGTGGTCGACGATAGGTTCCATGGTGTGGGAGGATGGATAATATGTCGATTCAAGTCGGTGATGGTGGTCGGCAATTAGGATGGGTTTCATGGTTATAATGGTGGTGGGATAGTGTTGCTTTGCATGAGACTGACGACGTAGGTGGTGGTCGGCAGTCAAGGTGGTTGGTGTAAAGGTGGCTGGTGGCGGTTGTATCCCATGTAGAGGTGGTGGTGGTGGTGGTGGTGGTGATAGAAGTACTTATCGGCGAAGATGATGTGCAAGTTCCCGGACAAAGTTTAGACTTAGTTTTTCACAGTTTACGCCACCACCGCAACATGGGAGACGGGGGCTTAATAATAGTTTATAATTTAAGTTATGACTTCACATACTTTTTTTTTATATCAAGTCCATGCCTAGTAAATATTTTATGAAGTAAATTAAAGATATGATGTCTATGGTTTACTTAAATTTCACATTTAAATTTCACATTTCGTATTTACAAATGAAAATTTGTAGGTTTAGTACAAATATTTGAACAAAATTAATATATTTTATCCCTTAGTCAAACGTGCATCATATAACTCTATTAAATTGTCGTAAATTGATTACTTTACCCTTATAAAATTAATACTATAAGTGGTCCCACCATGCAACTTACTTTAAAAAAACAAATAACCCATGCAATAAAGGTAAAAACACGAAACACATACGTACATTATGAATGGACTGCGAAAATTTGAATTAGTTTTGATGACATGTATGTTTATTCGTCAATGATCTGTACATTATGACATACTATTCAGTTTTAAATAAAAATTACACCGAAACATAGTTAAAAGAATAAGCTTTTTGCAACGATATACTTGAAATTTATAAAATATTAATTTTCAAGATGTATAAGAGAAAATTGAAAATGAACAAAAAATTGTAGATGTACAAAAAAAGTAAAATAAATAAGATATAAAGGGTAGATATAAACAAACTTAAAAGGTTTAAATGGTAACTTTCAAGGAGTTAAATGTAACTAAAAATCTATTTCATTTCATTTTTCACACAACATTTCACTCCATGCATTATGAGGTTCCACCTATTACATTATGTGTTTCATATTTGGCTTTTAAAGTATACTATAATATAGTGTCTAAGTGTACAGGATCTAGTTTTAAAATTGTTTTTTATAAATCTTTTCTAAACTCGTGTAAGAACTTTGATGTGATCACTTCATCTTTCCCATTATTCATTTGTTGACTTTGAACTTTATCACTTGATATTTTGTATCACTTAGTTTGCTCAACCTTTATGAAGATCCTGGTTGTACTGTACATCGACCATGGTCCTTTTGTTACTTAGATTATCTTTTGGTAGAAATATTTATTTCCTCTGAAATATTTAATTTGAAGGCTTAAATTCTAAACAACTCGTGATGAAAGATATTGGTGCTACCCTATGAGACATTTACAATAAATCTTCCCTTTATTTACTAAATTCCAATTAAGATATAGGAAAAATGAAGTATAGAAAAACTGAAGTATGCACATGTGCCGTCTCTGGATATTTAAAGTGAAAGAAGATGTATAAAAATTACACCGATCATTAATTGTCTTTACATAAATATAAAATGTTACAGTAATGTAATTATTAACATAACCTTAAAGACTATGTTCACCTCTAACTAACAGCGGGAGATTTAGATATATGTTTACATTAAAAGAAAATTAATCTAAAAAATCTATAAAGTGATAAGCCCTGTAATGTTTAAATGATATGTTTAGTTACACAAAGGCACAATAGGTCATTACAAGTTATTTGGGTGTTAATTATATACATGTGTGATAGTTGGTGCACCAATAATGGGCCTTAAAAGGAAATTATGAGCGGTTACCATATATACTACCAGCTTTTTTTACTGTGTATAGAGACTTCCACTAACGGATTCATATGTATTTATACACTAGCGGGGACCTTATAAATGAGTGTTCTAATATGTTAGATATTTTAAATACATAAAACAATATTAGGTTACATTATAAAAAATCATTTTGTGGCTTATATATTTACTTATACACGTTTTGATCTTAGTGAGACCTGCCATGTGTTAGGTTTACATCACATAAAACAAATAGGATATTTATCATTTTTTTCACTACTTCACATATATTTCTTATATTAACTTACAAATATTTTAATATGAAAGAGGTCGCCTTTTATGTAAGCCCTCATTTACAATATATTAAAACTTTTACTTCGGATTGAAAAACACGTCTCCCGCACCTCACTATCACCATTGAGGCTGTAGGTTGTTAACAAAAGAAAAAGTAGGTATGAAATAGGTTGTCACTTGTGAAAGATCCAAGTTACTTTACATACAAACCCTTATTAATGGATGAGCGACATAGACACCCATTCGAAACCTATCACACCGACAACCAACTAGATAGCTCGAGGGATAATCTTATTTGAAATCTATGATTAACGTCACTAATGAATTACCGATAGCTACCAAACCATATGGTTATTTATCGATGTTGATGTTTTGTCAATTCAACCTTCATGGGTTTTGTAATGTCATTTACTTTCTTATTTTCTAACTTTTTTATAATATTCTGGTGGCATTCATTGCAAATTCTTTAATAATTACAGTAGGATTGTATTTGTTGGGTAAATTTAATTTATCATCGGTGATACTGAATATTTGAATGATGATATAATTCTAAGTTTGAAAGTAATAGTTGCTTATTCCTTATTTGTAATTAAAGATGATTGGTTTTCATTGGATGAAGTGGTCTTTTAAAAATAATATTTTTTAATGTTAGAATACAATTATCAGTTAAATTCGTTTTAATTAGATGTCATTTAAAATAACAATAATTGTAATAGTATTTAGTATAATTTTAATAAGAATAATGTTGTTAGTAATTTGAAATATTAATAACATCAATAAACTAATAACTATTTCATTAACTTTATAATAAAGTAATTAACACAGAAAAGTAATTAGACTAACATTATTAGCTTAACTTGAATAAGCATAAGAAAAAATTAAATAAACATGATATTAAATTAAAAAAGCATAAAAAATAATTTTAACAATTAATCTTTTTAATTAATGGTTGATATCAAACTGTAAGAAATAATTTTATTACAAAGGTAATTTAGACATGACCACTTTTGTTTATTTTTTTTAATTTCCTTTCTTTTCTTAAAAGTTCATAGCTTTATATACCATATTATTTTTTTGTACAATTACGTATAGAAACAGGCCTTTTTAATTTTTAAAATAAGTACATATTGTTATATACAAACAAGAATTTCTTTTCAGTGTTAATTACATGAAAGATACAGGTGTTTAGATCTGTTTTCACTTTCGGTTCCTAAGTTTGAGAAATTACAGAGTTGGTCCAAAGATTTGACAAATGTAATACAATGGGTCCATGTCATAGACGGATGCTATCTTTTTCCCATTAAGTATTTGTAAAATGACCAAAATACTCCTAACAATTAAAAATTTTTAATAATTTTAATTTACTTAATATACCTATGGCCCAATCACCTCCACCAGCCTACCCCGACCAACCTTACATTTCCAGCACCACCCTCGGACCACCGCACCGCACCGCACCGCCAACTTCATCTTCCCCCTCTACTACCAATCACCAACAATCACCTAAACCCACCTTTCACCAATCACCAACATCACCTAAACATACCTTTCACCACTTGTCACCTACTCACGTGAACCCACCTTTGACCACCACCTTAAACGAGCAACGGCGGTAGTGGTGGTGGTGGTGTGGTGGTTACGGGTTTTTTTCTAGTATACTGATCGTCTTAATATTGCCAGTCCACCACCTTTACTTGAAAACTACCACCGCTATCTACTTGTCAATCATATATTCAAAACTTCACTGTAACTAACTCTAACAATTAAAAAAATTCAAAACACAAATCAAGAATTCACAAGAAGATTTGGTTAGTCAAAACCCAAATCAAGAATTTGCAAGAAGATTCAAAACTAATTCCACAGTAGTCAATATGTTTAACCCATTCATGTTTAGGAGAATTTAAGAAAACTAAAATTTCAAACTTTTAATCGACCATCAGTTGTGTTGTGGCGGTAGTTCAGATGTCAACAAGGCTGGATATAATGAGTTTGTTCTTGAGTGGTAGTGATTGACGGAGATGACTAGAGGGGAGATGAAGGAGGGGGTGTGGACATGGCGCAAAATCGAAGGAGATGGATGGTGGGGCGGTGGTCGTCGAGGAGGAGGGTGGAGGTTGCCGACGAGGAAGAAGTGGCTAGCTCTATCCGATGTTGGTGGTAGTGGTCTCTAGCGGTGATTGGTGGTGGGGTTTTTGGCGGTAGAAGTTGAGGGAGATGAGGTGGTCGATGGAGGGAGATCAAGCAATTGGAGGCGGAGGACTTGAGGTTAGTTTACGTAAAAGTGTGAAATAATAAAAGAGGGGCATGAAAAACTCACCAACTTTCAAAGTGGATCATTTATTTTTAACATGTTTCAAGATTGCTACTTGAGGAATTTTTCTTGCTCATATAGGATTTGAACTTAGTTTAATTAAATATCTTAGTTGTTGTTTAAATCTTTGTTGTATTATAATGACTTAATTGTCTAGTTTTATTCAATAAAAAATGGCATTTAATATTATTTTAATATATTTAATTCCATGAGCTATGAAAAATCGTTTCACATTCGTCCGCCCCGACGATTCCGCCGTCGGTTGGGGTGCAACGGAAATTAACAGAAAAGATAACGACTTTCTCTGTCAGGGACCTTTTGCATTATGTTTTGATAAACCTTTGAACCGACCTTTTAATTTTTCAAACCTGGGACCGAAAATCAAAACAGGTATAAGCACAAGGACTTTCATGTAATTAACTTCTCTTTTTTATGTGTTTAGCTCATATGGATTCTAATTGTCATTATATATTTTTTGTAGTTTACTGTGTCTTTTGTTTTTTAGTGTTTTTTCACGAAAACCATTGTGTTTTTATAAAATGATGAATTCTAAAAAAAATAATTGTGAATTAACACTGTTATATACTTGTATTATGTTAAACATAATGATAGAATAATAACTACTTTATCTAATACATATTTATAAAAAAATCAGATTTTAATAATCAAACCTATAACCTATTGACTCATAATAATACATATTATTAGTTTGGCCAGTAAAAATCCTAACATTTAGTTTTGTTTTTAAGTGCACTTCTAGTAACATAATTATCATCAATTTACACTTGATACTACTCATTTTCACTTCGTTTCGTAGTATGTTGTCCGATTCCATTCACAATCATTATAGTGAGCAAAATCGAGTGAAAAACCAGCATAAATCAATAAATAATTATGCTAGTAGGATTACCCTCGACATTAAAAACGAAAGTTAGTATTATCATTGGCCAAATTGATAGTATATATCATTATTTGCCAATAAGTCACAGTTTGGATTAATAAAATCTAATTTTTCTTAAAAATGACAAAACAATAGAAAAATAATATAACATGTAAAAAAAATTATAAATTATCTCACTATGTTTTTTTTATTCGTTATTGTATTTTTGTTGACATTATTTTGTTTTTTTTTAAATAATATATTATTATGTACTTTTAGTTATAAAAAAACAGTGATAAATGGTCTCATTGTGTTTTTTCTGTTTGTAATTATGTTTTCATGAACACATTTCTATTTTTCTAATATAATAAGTTTAGAAAAATATATTGGTAAAATAACATTGTTATTTACTTCTAATAATAAAACACAATGCATAAAGTAACAAGTTTATATAATATATACAAAACGGTAACAAAAGTTACATGAAATAATTCAAAATATAAAACAAAATAATGAATACATATAATAAAATGATAAATATATACAATAGATGATGAAAATGTGTGACACAACAAATTGACATATTTAATACAATTTTCAAGCGTATTAGTCACAATGACCAAAATACCGTTCCTCTACAAATAATAATTAGACACATAACCAAAATACCATTCCTTTACAAACTTTTACGAAAACCATACTCAATTTATTATACTATTAGTATTTATACATTTTTTAAAAAATATTTTTTATTACGTTTTAAACCTTCCTCCTGAAACAAAACAAGGATGGGGCGAAGGCCCAATGGCAAAGAGAGTGCAGAAGAGGCTCAGATAAAGAGGACTAGCTCAACGACCCAAGTCCCATTTTAAACTAAAATTCAAGCCCATGTCCAAACCCTTAATATTTTAGCCCATGATCCACGATTCCAACGGTCAACACTTCACAACATTCGCACTAAATATAACATGGTAGACAGTTTGAATTCACCCTATGTGTAGAGCAAAAAACAAAACCAAACCGTTGTAAATTAAAATCGAACCATTGCTAACGCTTTATTTCCGGTTTTGTTTTATGTTTTGAACTTATTTATCATCTAAATTCTTACCTAAATGCCATATGCAATGTGCCTAAAAAAACTTTTATACAGATTATTCAAGGTGATAGCAAATGAAGCCGGCATATATTGCCATAACACTCGATATGTAAAAAGAAAGGCCATAGCACCTAATATCTTTAAAATCAAATTGGCATATATTGTCAAGTTGATTTAAGGTGATAATTGATAAGTGGTAACGTATTAAATGTGATAAAAAAAAAGACAACAAAATGAAATAGAATAAGAGTATGGGGCGGAAATATTTTTACTGGCAAAAAACGAATGTACATCAGAAAGTAGAATACACAAATTAGTTGTTAGCCCACTTTCTTATCAAATAACCCAACAAATTACTTTAGCAGTACTTCACTTATTCACTACATCACCAATTCACTTATTGGGCCATTTCATTTCAATTGAGCCCAAATGCAAAGAAAAGTAATTATTTAATTTTAATAATAATAATTACCAAGTTGTGTTTTTGCATTTTGATGGTGTACAATATGCTTTAGGTCTTTATTGTGCATATAGTTGTTGTACCATGTGCTTTGTTGTATGTATATATATACAACATATATACTAATTCACTTATAAAGATGCATCCATCTCCTACCTCACCCCCTCCAGCCGGCAACCCACACCATCGAAAACTTGCCGTCACCATTCGCCCTAAGACCGACCGACGAGTGCCCCTAGAACACCAATCCTCACCTTCCACTCTCTTCATTCTATTGAGAAACCCTAACTTTCTCTATCTAAAATGAAAGACGAGAAGAACACAGAAGAAAATGTTGGTGAGCGGCGATGTTTGCCGGTGATACATAATCATCTTAGAAGAAAAGAAGATGAAGAGAACGGCAACGGTCAGTGGTGGCTGTGGTCAGCGGCGATGGGGTGGTGGTCGTGAATCTAGAAAGATAGAGATATTTTCAAAAAATAGAGAAAAAAAAAAGATAGCGGTCAAAAAGAGAGAGAGAGAGTGTCTTTTTAGAAAAAGAGAGTGTGCGATAAAATGTGAGATTATTGAAACTTAATTCAATTTTTTTGAAGTCTCAATATGAATTTTTAAATAATACTATTTTTTTGAACTTTTATTAGTATTGTTCAAATTAATTATTTTTCTTTTACAAAATAATATATTAGTTGCCCGGGTATTATATGAGACTATGAGTTAACAAATAATATATTAAATATAAGAATTATAAACCGATATCCCAAATGTCCATTATGATAAAACGAATGGTTCACTTGAAGAATTTTGTACCAGGTGAGCCTTGAATTCATGATTTACAATTCGTAAAGCATGAGACGTCTACTCATAAAACAATTGATATAATGCTTAGTCGAAAATATTACTTATTTAAATTTTAAATAGATTTAAATTAAATTTATATTCATAGATTTAATTAAAATATTATTTAATTAAATTTTAATCGGTTTAATTAAATTTATATGTACTTTTACCTTTAAGTAAATTACTATTTGCATCCCTGACGTTTTTTCATTTTAACCGTTTGTATCCCTATAGTTTCAAAATTGTCATCTGCCCCCTAACGTTTTATGTTATCTTCATTTGAGTGTCTATCATTTTATTTTTGTTTCAATTTGAGTCAAGATGACTAACACAGTTAGTTTTTGTGTTATAATTATTGTTGAAAAGACTAAACTACCCCTTAAATTAAATAAATAAAAAAAACCTTGTGGGACCATTCATCAACATCTTCTTCTTCATTACCAACACACCCCTAACCACCTCCACAGCCTCATCACCACCTCCGAAACCCTCATCACCACCTCCACAACCCTCATTACAACCACGACAGCCACCATGTATGAATACCCGACGACATGTTCACTATTCAACCTTGAACACCGGTCGTTCTCGCGGTCTCGATCATATCATTCATCAGCAATTTCGTCAGCAGAAAATGACCTAATTAATTATCAAACTCATACACATGATCAAATTAACTGAACCATAACAAACTCCTCATATTGCATTCCTCAAACAAACTTACCGAGATAGTATCGAGAGAAAAACGAAATTGAAATAAAGAAATTATATAATCGACTATTACATTAGGAGATTGAGAAGCAGATTGAGAGCTTGAAACTCCAAAACGAAGCTTCTGATGGAGAGAATTGAGCTCAGATCAAGCGTCAGAGCGATAATCTCTGCATCAGGAATCTCCGATCGGATGCTCGCCTTGAACACCATCACGCCCATCACCACCATCGCGACCACATAACCACCATCGCAGCCGCCATCACCACCACCGCCGCTACCCCATCACCACAAGCGCAACCCCCATCACCACCATCACGACCCCCCGACCCCGCTCACCACCATCGCGGCCGCCATCACCACCACTGTCGCCACCCCATCACCACCATTGTCACCCTTATCACCACCACCGCAGCCCCCAACCACCACTATCACGACCCCCATCACCACCATCGCGACCCTATCACCACCATCGCGACCCCCATCACCACCATCGCGACCCCCATCACCACCAGCGCAACCACCCCATCACCACCACCGCGACCCCCATCACCACCACCGCAGCCCCTGTCACCACCACCGCAACCCCTGTCACCACCACCGCAGCCCCCCATCACCACCATCGCGACCCCCATCACCATCATCGCGACCCTATCACCACCGTCGCGACCCACATCACCACCAGCGCAACCACCCCATCACCACCATCGCGACCCCCATCACCACCACCGCAGCCCCCATCAACGCCATCGCAGCCCCCCATCACCATCGACTGAAGGGTATGTGGAGAAAAAATAGAAAGAGAGAAAGAGAAACAGGGAGAAAGAGAGAGAAAGAAATGATAAGGGATGAAGGTGAGAATGAATGGTATGTGAATTAATAATAAGGGTAATTTTGTCATTTTACAAAAGTTAACAGAAAAATCTAACGCCGTTAGTGTTTTGGACTCAAATGGAGATAAAAAAGAAACGTTAGGGGGCGAACCGAGACTTTGAAACTGCAGGGATACAAGTTTTTAAAATGAGAAAACGTTAGGGATGCAAATGGTAATTTACTCTTTACCTTTATAAATTGAGCTATTTAGAAATACAATTGCATTGCTCAAAGGTTTATAGACGAAAAATCGAAATTTCAACATGTTCCATGTTAATTCAATAATTGTTGACTTATAAATTTTGAGTGACATATGTTATGTAATGCATGCGGTGTAACACTGTTGCGTAATATAGTCTAACGGAGGAAAAAAAAGCGCTGTAACACGCGGTGTTCAATTATATTATTATATAGTTTAAAAACCAAAGGAAAGAAATAGAGTAGTTATGAGGTTTTATGTTTAGCCACCTTATTTCTATGATTATGCAATCTACCCCCTCCCCCAAGGATTCAACTCTGGATTTGCAACGCATACATCTTTTAATTGCATAGTGCATTGTGTACAATAGCTGTTGCACAGTGCTTTCCTCTCTCATTTATAAAGTGAACGGTAGGGCACGAGTGGAGGGGGTTTCCGGTCTGCCACGCCTCCGGTCACCGGCCGGACCCCAGCAGCCGACGCCGCCTGTTTTCGCCGCCTACATGTACTTTTTTTGGTTGGCCCTGGGTGGCAATTGTAGTTGTTGTCTCTGTCTTCTTGGTGCTCCTTACTCCTTTGTATGGAAAGTATCCACTAGACCATCAGTAGCAATGATCTGTATCTTGTCGGTAAGTCTAGGCTATCGCCGTCTCTGCATGGTGTTAGTTACGGTGTTGTATGTCTATCACTTGTGCTATTATCTATATATATTTATTGTGTTGTTGCTTTTACTATCGGTCCTCATCCACGCGTCCTCTCATCTTCATTTGTGTTCTGTAAATATAGATCTCTTTTCCGACCGTCTGGTCATCGGCGACGGTTGTTTGGTTTTCCGGCAGGTTCGAACCTGTTTGAGTATTCCTGGTGACAGAGCCTGTGGTTCTTTGTTGTCGATGCATGGTGTCGCCGACATTGGTTGTGACGGATTTTGGGGTTGCCGTCGGGTGAGGGAATTCGCTTTTTGGCTCCCCGTTTCCGGTGACACGACCCTCGGCTGCCACATCCAATTAGCCTCCGTCTCCTCTATTTTGGTGTTTCGTGTTCTGATTGGGTCATGCCGACTAGGGTTTAAGCGCGACCTTCTTTATTACGGTGGTGCTCCTCTGGTTGGACGCGAGGCACAATCGGTTATGGTTACCACCAATGATGGTCTTTTGGCAATATGAACATTTTTAGGCTCCGGTTGGAGCCAAATTCGTTGGGGAGAGTTGTTTTGATCCCCTTTTTTTTCTATATGGTCGTTGATAATTATTATACATCTGAGATTTGGTTGCATCCGGGTCTCAGACCCCCTACCCGTGTTGATCTCCGGTGACTGATGACCGTCTACATATCGTTGTGGTAGGTTGTTGATTATTAGGGTTTGGTTTGATTTTCATAATTTGGCCAATTGCACCCGAGACCTGATGAACACAAACCCTTGGTTTTGTTTGGAAATGATATTTTATCATAACAGATTGCTTGGTGTTTTCTTGGTTTATGTTCTTAGCTATATGATGGTCAAATTCAGTTAATATGAGAGTTTAGTCTATTTGGATAAGATTATAAACCAAAAGAAACTTGGGCCTTTGCTGTTCAGGCATGGCATTTCTGTAGGTTTTGGTCACGATGGGGTTGTGTTTATGTGCCTCCAAACATCCTGATTGTTGTCAGTGGTTTGTGTTAGTGGTGTTGTTTAGCTATGTCAAACCGCTGTTTACATGACCAATTGGCTTAGGCACAAGTAATCTTTTAAAGGCTATGATGAAAAAGAAATGAGTTTCTGTTGTTTGGTATGGCATTGCTTTTACATTGCAACCACAATGATCATCTATTTTGCGCCCTGGTTACCTATCAAACTAATTTGTCTGTATCGATTGTCGCGTATACAATGAACAATTGACGAATACACATCTTATTCTTCGTTGTTAATATTCGCGCGAGCTGTTTATATTGTTGCTTATGAGATTGACTTTGCTTGCCCGGTGTTGTATTTTTAGGCACTTGAATAAAGATGGGTAATAGACGATGACGATAAACAAATGACCTTTGAGTTTGTTGTTTTGACGTGGTAAACGGTTAGTTTGCAGCCATAACAGGCTGTTATTTTCGAGCCTTTTTATCAAGCTGTGTCAGATTCGATTAAACCCCGGCTCGAAGCGCGGGATAGAAAACAACTAGTTATATACTAATTATCAACTTAAGTTTGCATATATTATTATATTTAAGCATTAAAAGTTGTACACATGTATTTGTTTTTTTCTTTTAATTTTTATTTTAAACCCAATGCTTTTATCTCTCTTACAATTTAATTATATCTAATATGTAAAATATATATTGTCTCATTTACGGTGCGGTCAGGTTTTACACGGTTGGTTTTTGTATAAGTCGTAAACTAATAGTTCATGGATTATAAAACTGCCCGACCAAAAGTTAGAAAAAAAAGAAAAAAAATGTGAAACCAAAGCTATGACACTTTGGGATATTTTACGGTTTTAAAACAAATCGTGAACACCCCTAGTATGGATCTACAATTTTAACAAACTAAGAAGACTTAAGTAACTAAAATAATGGAGTAGTAAATTAATCAGAAAATGATATTACAAAGAAAATTAAAAAATTAGAAATCCAGTTGACAACTCGATCCGGTTCATCTGGTTCATCGGTAACCAAAAGTTCATTTGCAAACAATCCAAATACGTATACCACAAGCGGTTCATGACAATGGCGGAGCATTATAGGGGCCGGGGGGGCCGCCGCCCCCCCTATTTTTTCGTCCGTAGTGTTAAATTTTAGCCCGATAGTGTAATTTTTTGACCCGGTAGTGTAAATTTTTATATAAATATTAAGTCCGCCCCCTCTAAAAAAAATTAATTTCGCCCCCGCCCCCCCTACGAAAGAGTTGAAGCTCCGCCACTGGTTCATGATCCAACCGATCCGGGCGCAAGGTCTTTTTAGATACACTAGCTAAAGGTGTTCACCAAGTATTATGTTATGTGTATGTTATCTTATTTATGGACATGTGTGCCTGGAACAATTATCATTCAAATTTGTCTTCAACCGGAGACACATATGCATCCAAAGGCTTAATGGTACGAATGTATGATCAAATATCCCCACAACCTATAAAGTGACATAACAAAAAGTGACATGACAAAACTCTTATCCCCAAATCCAATAATACAACCCAAACATATAAGTCGATATAAAAATTTTGGACATGAAGAAATGGCAAGAAATGTGACCGTAAATCTTGAGTATTAATTGTAAGCGGACGATAATTTGGTGATTAATTAGAGAAAGAGGGACCAATGATCTCTTGGCCTAGTGGTTAAGGGGGAGGTGGGAGGCTTTGCCTCTCTTGCAGGTTCAAGGTTCAAACCTTGGCATGGGCGAATATTACTAACTTTGGTGATACTAACAACTAACAACTAACCAGCCTTTAAAAAAAAAAATTTGAGAAAGAGAGGGAAGGGGGGAGGGGATCATGGTTAACTTTTATCAAGTATAATTACTTTTATATTTTTGAAAAATATATCATAAAATAAATTAGTTTATTTTATTTTTAGGTATAATATTACTATAAATATAGATTTCTTTAAAAACCTAAAAAAAGTATGTTATACTTTGTAACTATGTGATTGAACTCCAAGCAAGGAATATAGCTCTCTCTTCCTTTCGTTAGAGACTTGGAGGTTGTGTGGCGAAATGAATAAGTCAATTGATCACATTTTAACTTGTTATGTTGCCTCAATTTTTTGGCAACACCTAAGTTCTTGTTTTAACCACCCCCACCCCCCCCCCCCCCCCCACCAAAAAAAAAAAAAATCCTTTTCTATCAATGTTCTTTTGAGTTCTTATTCAGAGCATAACAAAGGGCTTAGGAGCAAATTGGTGGAATCGATAATACTACTTGCCTCATAGGCCATTTGGAAAGCAAAAACAATTTCACCTTTGCCGATTAAAAAGTTCTTATTGATATAATATTGG